>JBCAUI010533306.1:0-11205 GCA_038406195.1 Haplosyllis anthogorgicola | reverse complement strand
TGTGTGTCCAGGAATAAGGTTCAAAGAAAAATACAAATATGGCTGCCAATTTGAGAATAATGGTCATAGCAACATGACTTTTGCTAGGCTTTGAGATGGGACATAGGTGCATATGTGTATAACATAGGAAGTCTCTATGATCAATAGTGTGCTCAGGGTGACTGTGCACAGACGATGATGACGATGACGACAACGACAACAATGACGATGGACGACGGACACTTCATGATTCTTAGGCTCATTGGCATATATGCCAAATGAGCCAAAAAGCTAAGATGTTCACAAGTATCAATAACATTCGATTTTTTTCCGATTGACTTGCGATGACACTGGTCGATGCAACCCAACACAGCAATATTTTGCGATGCGCGCCCGTTTTAGATGACACAGGGACTTTTCTGTCTTTCTGTCATATCTTTGAAATCTCGATTTGAAAGTGCGGCGGGAAATGTAATCCAAACAAACAAGGGAAAACACGACAAAATAGAAACACTGTACAGATCTTACTATGCTTGTACCGCTGCCATTCATACCTGTCAAACATAACGTGGCATTTGTCACAAAGGAGAAACCTGTCAATTTACGGTGAAGTTCTTGAAATAACTGACAGTAACATTCCATTAATAGGCAGGATCGCGGTTTACGTCGCAACAATCAACACGTGTGTCACAGCAACATGTTGCCATGCAAAACATATCTGGTGAACGTTAAACGTTTTGTAAAACATTTGAATTTGGGGGTTATTCGACAGTAACTTTCAGATATCTGAAAAAGCAGCATCAATGATTTATGGCCTCTTATTATTCTTTTTTGAGATTGTAGGAGTTAAATTAGAAGAGTTTCATTAAAATTGATTACTTAGGCAACATAATCAATTAAAGTCATCATATGAACATGTCAGATACTAACTTTGGCCTCTCATTACTTTGTTCCATTTTTTAAACTGTAGCCGTGAAATTATAACAGGTCTGTAGAACTGATTTCTTTAGCACTACACCCCATTAAAGTCATCGTATGAACATGTCAGAAACTTACTATACCATATCCTTATTAAGTTCCTCGCTGGTAACGTTTGCCATACGTCACTCACCCCAAAGGAAAAAGCTTTCCTGATTGTTATAAGCACCAAAGCCGTTAATTTAGTTCTGCTAAAAGCGGGCTGCGAGCCAAAGCTAGCAGCAAGGCTTTCACAACATCTTATTCTGCCAGACCCAGTCCTTAGAGCCTACAGCTGGGAACATACAATAAAGTGCACACTGCTGGCTTACGCCGTAAATGTAATTTTCATAGTGTAAACTCCCCGGGGGTTTTATTGTTTTCATGTTCAATAGAACCATCCTCGTGGTGTTAATGCATCTGGTTGCTTAGCGGAAAATAAGACGTTGAGAAAATCTAATCTTACCTTTGTAATTCCAGCATCTTAGTTTCCAGTGTTGCCTTTTCTTCCTCCACATTAGCCAAACTTCTTTTCAGTGACGTCGTCTCTGCTTGGACTGTCACCAGAGTTGTTTCTGTCTCCTTTAACTGAAATACACATTAAAGTTTTGGTTTATTCTTTTTATTTCATTAATACATTACAGTGGCGTTTTTAAAAAATAGTTCATAACGCCATATAGTGTAGTTTTTACTTGTACATTCAATTTAATTTCCCCTTCTTCAAAACTAGATCCCATGTACAATGGCAGCCAACTTTTTATCTTTTGTAGTTTGTAGATTATATGGATATCACATTACAAAAGCCTAATTACTATCTATTGAAAAATCTCCTCCATGCGCACGTAACTGAGAAAGTGTACTGAAATTACGAGATATTGATATTGTCTGTCAAATGTACATTTTCTCAGGAAATATAATAAAACGGTGTAGAAATTAGATACTATACCAAGGTAAGACTAGGCAGGTATCGAATCAATATTTTGCACTAATTTGCTCCTGTTTTTGTGCAATGTGATTTTGCAAAAGCACTTGTATAACGCGTTTAATAAACGCGTTTGCAAATGGATGTATAAAATAACTTTATTTACTTAAAACACATTTATTGAGGCTTGCCAGAGATGATTTGATAACTATGGCTTTGAAGCACAGTAGCGGCGTCATCCCAAAGTCCAAAACAAAGGTGCCAGTGCCCAACAAAACAGTTGAACGATGGTTTTAGAGAGGGGGACTGCGAACTGCGATGACTTGACATTTGAAAGTTTAAGAAAGAAAAATGCACGTACTTATTATGCGTCTACATACTTGGTTTTTGATTTCTTGTTTATAATCGCCATCCTTCATAATCTGGGCACGAAGCCGCTTCAGTTTCTGTTGCACTTTTTCATCCAAATTCCCATTAAATGCTTCTTCGAGTAAATCTTTTGTAGTTTTATATTTGATTTGTAATTCTTCATTTAAATCTACATTATAAAAAGTATTTCCATTAGAAATAAACCCACTATGACCTTTAACAGCGTTTCAAAACAATTGTCCTATCCAGACATCTCATGATATTTCTTTTCTCTGCAGTATACTTAAAGATCTCAAAAATTAAAGTTTACCTAATGATCTCGAAAATTAAATTAAAATCTGATCTAGAAAATTACGCTTACAAAATACAGTCGTAATTTTGACTTGAAACACAAGAGAAACATTAATTTTACACCCCAAGAACTACTCCATGGGAATTAAATTAATTAAAATTGCACATCCCTTGTAGCACTCAAAATGTAATATTAAGGCACATGCAGCGAGATTCTTCTACACCAATACATAATTCAGTCTCACCTGAAGCCTGTTGTAATGATTCCTCCAGCCTCGCCACCCTGTTCATGTAAAAGAAAAGAATATTATTCCTTATCATGTTTCGGTTATTTCTGTTTTAAATGTTTTACTTTTACTTTCTTTCCAGTCCAAACATAATTTGTAGTTATTTCAGCAACTACGGTTGATTACACAACCATAAATGAGATCAAATAAAGGTGTCTGTACAGCACACGCAATATATGAACTTAAACACTTCAGATATTGCTATATATACTGTGTTATTTGCAATTCTTCTCAGTAGTTATTCTTTTGAAATCCCACCTGTTTCTCTTTTTCTATAACATTTGTTACTGACAGTAAACTATGTATTGCTACCATATTGGGTTTCTTTCACGGCGTAAATTAATATAGATTCATGTAAAGGGGAAAGATCCATTACCAATCTTCTAGTAACCGTTTTAATTATAAACACAGAATCCATACATTTAGATTTCTTCTTGAATTGAATTAATCAAGTTCTACAGTTGGAGAATGACAATATATATATATATAACGAATTTTGTGATCAGAAAAAAAAGGTTCTCAAAAAGCAAGTTCGCCCAAGACAAATTTCACTGTTGCGATTGCCTTTATCAAATTTGATTCAGAAAGTTTTTTTGGACTTTTTTCCGTTAGTATGTAATGTTCATCCCATATATTGACCCTAAAAAGTCTTTCAGAAAACTTAGCTCCCACTAATGAACAGAACTCAAGCCCACTAACACCAAATGCGATTTTATTAAGACTTCAATAATGGGGTAAACTGATATTTATGAAAGGAAAAGAAGGGCTAAGACCTTGTTTGCATGTCTTGTTTCTCTGAGACGAGTATGGATATTTTGTCGGCAAAGCTGTACACTTCGTCTTCAAGCTTAACCTGCTTTAAATCCGTAACGTGGCACCTTACAGGGGCATCCCTACTGCTGGCGCCATCTGGACTTAACATCACTAACTCATCCAGTTGTTTCGAGATGAAATCCCGTTCTTCTTTCATGTTCCGTACCTGCAAGAAAATATAACAACCGTTAAATAACTGTATGTGATAAAACACCCAGTTAATATACATAATTGCGCAAAGTACGGGAGATGAATAAAACAAGATGGTTTAAACATAAACAGCAAACTTATTTATTTTTTTAGCATTTAATTAATTCTACTCAAGATGTTAGCTGGTACAGAATTGGCTGTACTATTTCAACATGTTGACTCTAAGGAAGTAGTAAAGTATATTACAATGTGCTTGTTTAAAAAAAAAAACTGTTTACTATTTACATAATTTTATTTCAACACATCATCAATATATCTTGATCCCATTAAGTTTGATTTTTTAATTTTGTATTTACTTTTATATTATAAAGTGCTTGTTTAGAAAAGAAAAAACTGTTTACTATTTCCATAATTTCATCTCAACACATATTTTATTTTATTCCTATTAACTTTGATATTACAATGATCTATTTACTTTGATATTTTAATAAATTAACTAAAAGGATTAAACAAATATTCAAATATTTACCCACCACATTGAGATAGTTGCATATTTATTTAGTAATTTTATAAAAGCACCAGCCGTGCCCCTCGTTGTTATTAAGAAAGTACAGTTCATGCAGCAGAAGTGTTAATACGCATATTTACCGCTATACTAATTAGTTTCCTATTGTCTCCTCAACAAGTTATAATAGATGTATCAATGAGGTAATTCACTTTCTAGTAGTGCTCATTGAATAGTATGGACAATTTACACATTATTTCTAACGGTTGGGGATGAATTGTCCGCATGCCAAACACCCACGAGTCTTATTAGCTTAAGCTCATTACACTAAGTCGCGACTGGTTCCTACTGTTAACAGACCAATTGAAAACTGGCATTGTTTTAAACCATGGTTGACTTGCTACTGTCTATCGGTCGACCGTACATATAAAGTCCGAGTTTGCAGAAACTAAGCATCAGTTCCGATTTCTGCATCCAACGAGCAACAACTAAGAAAAAAGGAATGACTGTAAGCTGGTTCGGCAAGCAATTTAGGAATTTTTGTTTTGCAGCTTAATCGTTAAGTCGACTTTAACAAAACAATTAACGAGAATCATCCTGGACAGTGAGTGTTTATATAAACACGACGAAAGTGATAACTTCAAATAAACAAATCACCGAACATCACAATTCATCTCGCAAGGATAAACAACCAGAAACGTTTAACATTCAACAAATAGGAATTGTTTCAAAAACGGATATAAATATCACCCACTTGTCATTTTTAATTATACTGCACTTTGCATACGCAGAGAAATGGATTCACCAAGCTTTGCATTTATGACAAGAAAATTGAATTTTGAGGTAATTATACACATTTTATCTATTTTGTGCGGAAACTTAATTTGACAATATTGTGATAAATGGTGTTTTTGAAGTGGAATCACTACCAAAGGCTTAATTTAGTAATTGCTGAGATTTTGAAAATCTTACTGTTATATCTTAATTTGTTTATTGGTGTTGCTCAAAATTTTTAAAATTATAAGAATTAAAAAATAATGGCCGCGTTTTATTTATTGTTATGTTTATTATTATTGTTTTGTTTAACTTGAACACAACATTTATTTGAACAAGTTATCAATGTATTATTCTTTATTATTGTTTCATAGGAATCTCCTATGAGTGCTTTATCATCCGGACTACAGAATCTGTCCACATCTCCAGTCAAGAAGCGGACTTTCCCTGAAGTTGACCATGATGATGGATCTTCGCGGGACAGTGGTATTAGTATGGACGGAGGATACTCCCCTTCATCCTGCCTACCTACAAGCCTTGAGGTCTTGTTCACCGGTGAAATCAAAGAGCCAAGGCGATCACCAGCGAGGATACTGAGAAAAACTTTATTTGATGATGAAAACTCATCGCCACAATTTCCTACATGTGCTGATTCTCCAGTTCAACTACTCGATCATCACGCCAACAGAAAGCATGGCAAAGAGGCCGCAAGATGTGGACTTAAGAGGAAATTATATGAAACTGAGTCCATCACGTCAAGTGGGAAGAAATCCAAAGCGGACTGCAGCCGTGTGCAGAATACGATGGAATCTGCTGTAGAAATGCAGGAGAGCGAACAAGATTTAGTCGGAGATTGTAGTCGTAGTCACAGATTACCAACAATTACTGGTCAACAGGAAGATCTTCACTACATAACCCCATCCACCATAGTAGATCTCATAACCAGCAGAATATCATTGGATCAAACAACAGATTACAAGATCATTGACTGTAGATATCCTTATGAGTATGAAGGAGGCCATATACCTGGAGCACTCAATCTCCACACCCAAGAAAAACTGACTAAATTTGTCAATGACTTTCACAGGATTCCTGAAAACAAAGACACCATCCTCATCTTTCACTGCGAGTTTTCTTCTGAACGAGG
Source organism: Haplosyllis anthogorgicola (assembly GCA_038406195.1). Classification (NCBI taxonomy): domain Eukaryota; kingdom Metazoa; phylum Annelida; class Polychaeta; order Phyllodocida; family Syllidae; genus Haplosyllis; species Haplosyllis anthogorgicola. Next base: position 5,011 of record JBCAUI010533306.1, on the reverse strand, counting down.
ACCGAAGCGCGCTAGATTCCTGAGAAACTTGGATAGACAAATAAATGCTGACAAATATCCATTCCTAAATTTTCCCGAGATCTATATCATGAAAGGGGGTTACAAAGACTTTTATGACCAATATAAGGACATGTGTGTGCCTAGGTGCTATGTCCCAATGTTACATGAAGATCATAGAAGCGATCTCAAAAAGTTCCGTTCCAAGTCCAAATCATGGAGCGCTGCAGGAAAGGCTTCCCACTTTAGAAACAGGTCCAAATTAACCAAATTACAGCTTGAGTTTTAGAACGTTTTTTTTTCAATATTAAAGCTTATCTGTGATACATATTGTATTGTTACCTGTAATCAAATGTTTGTTATGTAGTTTAGTAATTTAATAAACTGCACTTGAACGTAAAAAGTTTCTTTTGTTTGTACGAAGCGCACATTTTGGGGGACAACAAGTGACTGTGCGCTATGCGATCTTTATTTTACCAGAAACACATTTCAAACTATATGTAGATTCGAGATATAATATTTCTATCAAAGAAAATGTCATACGTCGACATTGCATGATAAAGTAATTAGAGTAATTTTAGACCATGGCATTTCATACACGACAACGTTTGGGTTCCGAAGTTACAAATAATTTGAACAATAAAGTAAATTATTTACAGAAAAAGTAACAATTAACAAAGATTAATAATTAACAATTCAAAACAAACAAAGGAAAGCAAAATAAACTACTTCAAAACAATTAATTTGTACAATACAAATTAGGAACTTTTTTGCCAACACATTCATTGACCTCCTTAAGAGCGAAGATCAAAGGACGACGGATAAAAGAAACCCTAATATTGACAGACAATAGAAATGGCAAACTAATCAAATCATCCACGTTAATTGTCACACGCGTCAAAATCGACCTGAAGGATCAAAGAAAGATTTGATGTGTCAATCTTGAGCACTGACTTTTTGATATTATCAATGGAAATAGTCGAGTAAGCAACCACACATTTTCAAAATAAATCTCAACAATAATGACGAAGAAAATACACATAACATACAAGAGAGAAAAAACCGCTCCAGTTAATAACAATTAAACTTGATTCCGCAAAATGATCATAAACTACTCATCCAATGCATCGGAAATCTAATCAGACAAAACATGCACACGCTTCTCGATCCTACATTTAAATCCTTTTAAAAGAAATGACCTGGTTGCGGTAATTGTAAGCTTTCCGAAAAAACATATTTTGTTTTTAAATTTTTGTGCATCAAGATGCGACTAATAACTCTGTTTTTGACTCGGTGTTACTTACCGTACATCTGTCGCCTGAGATCATGCTCTCTTAAGCGCGATCATAAATTTTTGCAAGGTTCTATTTTTCTTGATAATAACAAACCTTACTTAACTTAGGTAACTATCAAGGCTGTTCACCATTTTAAGAGTTATGAAATATAGTTCACCATGGATAAGAAGCATGCGAAATATTAGAAAGGAAAGTGTCGACAGAAAATTATTATGAAGTCATGGTCATTTGGAAATTCTGGTAAGAAAAATGACTTTCGTTTGTGTAATCAAACTGATTTGCAATTGATCTTTCATGCTTTTTAATTTCAGCGTGAGTTGAATAATCAAACTTGGCGATAGAAGCGAAGGGGACATTTTATATACCTGGCACGGTGACAATAACAACGTCCTGAATGTGAACTATGGCTGCATCGCGCCTTACATCTCTTACTACCTGTTGTCATTCAAAATGGCGGTTAAAATGCGTAAATGAGAAGCAATAATTATCCCATAGCGAGAACTGCACACCAGCGCTGCACTCGCATGGGGCAATGATACATTCACAATGTGCGTCAATTCAATCCTGATTGGCGATCAAAGGTGCCAAGTTGCATTTACACAGAAATTATTCGCTTTTAATTTTCATAATTGATAATGATAAACGTATTAACAAGATGTGATTTATCTAAAAATGTTTACAATATTACATTATAATTGACCACGGGGATTTATTTTTGTGGGCTATAAAGTACTGGCCCCTTTCCCTAGTTTCAGTACATAAAGTTTTGTTTTAGGTCTCTTTGCATGAGCAAACTTTAGATACAGATATTCGTAATAGTTCTTACTTTAAGTCCAACACTGCATGGTACTGTTCTCGCCAGAGAAACTTTATTTACAACGGTTTTTAAGTTGCCAAAAAAATTATTGTTTTCACAGGAAAGAAACGAGCCAGTGCAAATCAATCAACGGGAAAGTGGTCAACTAAAATTACAAAGGAGTAAATCTATTGTTCTGACTCATGGTGAAGACCCCTGATCACAGGATCAAAGTGATCGATTCCGGTAAACTATCATAAGTGACAAGTTATATTCAACTGCCACTGAATACAATAGATCAAAGGACGACCGACAAAGGATCCTTCGTGAAGGTGCCGGGTAAACAACAAGTATCGAACATATAAAGCAAAACAATTCACCGAAACTTTGAAAGTGACGAAGCTCTCCTCACCAGTGTCTGGAGTAACGTTATTCACCTTGTCTCCAGAAAATCTCCTGACAATTGATATTTTGGACATTAAAAATGGAGTCACCAAACTGTGTCTTTGTGACCAGGATATCAACTTTGGAGGTAACAATATATATTTCTCTATATATTTCTCTAATATATTTATCTACAATAACCGTGCTAAAACGATTTTTGTTCCCTCTTTGGAGACTGACAGATTATACTAACTACTTCATACTGATAAGTCAAAGTGGCATTCGGTATTTGTACACGGCACTTCTTTCATTTACAGAATTCACCACAAAGTCTTGTTCGCTCAGAGGTAGGCATGCAAGATGATTCATCAAGGGACAGTGGTATAGACATGGATGAAGCACATTCGACCGACACTGGTAACCAAGCTTTTCTAACGGGTTTTACGGGTCTGTTTACCAGAGAAGTCAAACAAGAACCAACTACATCTCCCGGAAAACGTGGCGACACTCTACCAAAACAATTTCAAGAAAGTCATGATGGGGCAACCAATTCAAATGCTCACACCATCAGTATGAATGGGACATATGCCCAGAGATTAAGTTTTAAAAGGAAACTATGCAGCAGCAACACCGTGTCAAGTGGCAAGAAGGCTCGAGTTACTGAAGACTCCGATGCACAGGAAAGAGATGGGAGTTTAGTTGGAGATTGCAGTCGTACTCATAGATTACCAACCGTTACTGGCCACCAAAAAGATCTTCACTACATAACACCATCCACCATAGTAGATCTCATAACCGGTAGGACATCATTGGATCAAACAACAGATTACAAGATCATTGACTGTAGATATCCCTATGAGTACAATGGAGGTCATATACCTGGGGCACTCAATCTCCACACCCAAGAAAAACTCTCCACATTCCTTAACAACAATCACCAAAACACTGAGAACAAGGACACAATTCTCATTTTCCACTGTGAATTTTCATATGAAAGGGGACCTAACGGAGCTCGATTCCTCAGAAATTTTGACAGACAACTGAATGCTGACAAATACCCATTCTTGAACTTTCCCGAAATCTACATCATGGCAGGAGGCTACAAGGATTTCTTTATTCAGCACAGTGAAATGTGCAAGCCTCAAATTTATATTCCAATGTTACACAAAGACTACAAAAGTGATCTAAAGAAATTCCGTGTCAAATCCAAATCCTGGAGTGCTGGCGACAAATCGTCATCGCTGAGAAGCAGATCCAGGATGACGAAATTAAGGCTTGAGTATTAAGCACGACCCATGGAAAGATTACATTAACATTATAAGCTTATCTGTGATACTTTTAATGTATATAAAAAAAAACGTTTGAATAAAAACATAAATGATTATATTAAATATGTGTTGGCTTTAATTAAAATAAAAACAACAAAAATATTGAAATAATTAGATGCAGGGGCCAACATGAAAAATTGTCTATCAACATGAATCATTTTTTTCCCACCGCCATGACTTTGTTGTCGTTAGAAACATTCTAATGTCACTCGACAGACACACGACGTTACTTTTGACGTAACGGCTTTTCTAGTTTTAATGAGTTTGTAAACCAAGTTTAGAGCGCTCTGCAGACCATTGTTGTTTCTTTGATATAAAAATATCAACTTACACAGGCCGTAATTGAACCCATTTCGCTGCTACAAACACTTTCGTCAATGGTTTTGTTATGCAATACATCTTCCATCTCTTTAGAGCTGATTGGTGTTGGCAAGTTGTGCTCCTTTCTCTGTAACAATGACAATACATACCATATTTATCTGAACTGGGACACCCGCTCTAATTGCGACATCTGTCTCTGCTAAATATCCACAATTAATTTTAGGTTTTCCAATTTTTTTAACGAGGCACCTAATCAAAATTTGGTCTTGGCACCGGATGCCTAACTTCGGATAATTACGGTTCAAGAAAGCAAGTGTGTTTAAAGCGTGAAAATAATTTTTTGTAAAATTGAATACAGGAGATGCTAAGAATGACATCAAGTACAGTTGGACCCTTTTGCAAGGACACTTTGGAATTTGGGCTAAAATGTCCGGAGATAGCATGGTGTCCTTGCATTTGAAGGTCCTCACAAAAGGGATTCGACTGCAATAGGAATGGTCAAAACCAATGAAAAAAATAGGAAAATTGGAATTCGAGGCTCCGAAATAGGAAAAAATCCAAGAACTTGATGTCCGAGAGTACTTTACCAGAGTTTTGCGCAGTTCACTGCATAAGGATGGCGTCATCGCTGGTGTAGATGTGGTGAGTTTAACAGGCATTAGTTCTTCACCATCACTGTGATCTGACTCTGGTGTTATTGACGTAAAACTCCCAGAACTGTCCAACTTCTCCACTTGTCTCTCAGCTCTATGATAAAATAACTCAATTCAAAAGATCTCTTTATTGGCGCGTGCATTACTTTACACTATCATCATCATTATACTAACAAATTTAAGGACCGAAACTGTCACGTTCCTGACAGGGGGGGGTCCATCCCCGAACCTCATCCC
>JBCAUI010533295.1:0-11207 GCA_038406195.1 Haplosyllis anthogorgicola | reverse complement strand
AACATATTCCATCGAAAAATATTTTTGGAAAAAATATCGATAGAATATCTTATATCGATATTCTCCCCACTTTTCCCTGCTTATATTGATTCCGCTTATATCGATATCCCGCTTATATCGATACTATTTTCCGCACCAAAAATATCGATATATCCGGGGACGAGTGTACAAAGATCATAGTTATGTTTAATCACCAGCAAAACGGAAGTTGTGCCTTGAAGTTGATACCACAAACATAATCATAATGATAATACAATACAATACAATAATTTTATGACTCGCATTTAGGGGCTACACACACTTTACTGTGTGCAAACAATATATTCACCAGATTGAATCTAGATTCCATTGCCATCCTCAATACTCTTAGGCAATCTAAAAGGACTGTAACCACTACTGCCAAGAACCCTAGGGATATTCGCTTCTGTAAGAGGATCAGTTTTCAAGTCTCTAAGATGTGAATTCCCATAGTTTGTGCAGATCAATAGTTCAAGCATGTGTCTACAGACTGTCAATTTGCCAGTCAGGGTTATAACTATCAACTTGTGTGGTAAGCATATATATGAAGAGCAAACAGAGGAATCTATAAATCTTCCTTCTATCTCAGCTCCTGGGTTTTGACATAGATTCGTTTTCTCCTACAGCCGTTAGATTGAAGAATCTTGTCTAACAATAACCACGAATTATATGAGGAAAGTACGAAAACAAATGTTTATACTACAAGAGAATATCTCGGTTTTTTTTCTCCAGGATTTTTTGTTTGTTTTTGGAAACAAAGTACATTGACTGCATCAGAAGACAATAAAAAAGAAAGCTATGTCGCACTTTTAGTTACTAAAATTTATATTTAGCTCATGTAAAAACCATATAAACTTCCTTTATTTTCTCTGTTCTAGGCGAGCACATTGAGACCACTACAGAAGGTATTGGCACAGTGGCTACCACAGATGATGTAGATGACACTGATGTTTACACAGGATGGTCCACTGCTGCTCCACTGAACACTGATGTGTGGGATGCTGTACCTACTGCTGATGTTACAGACTCCCCAACACACAAGGCTGATGCCACATCCTCACCTGGTCCAACACCGCGCAACAAAACAAAGTCCACACAGTCCACAGATCTAAGTGACATCCATTTCCAGCCTAAGCATAAGATAGACTTTGATAAAAGCGTCTTTCATCAGGAAGCTCCCCCCGATAACTTCAACACCAATGCTTTAGAACAGTTTATTAAAGGTGATCCTATGGAGCCACTTCAGCATGAAGGAAGCCATGGGAAACATAGCTCAATTAGTCCCAGTCCTTATTCATTATCTCATCCATCCAGAACAAGCAAACATTCACGCATCTCAGAGGGTAGTGCATCACATGCTAATGGCAGCAGAAATTTATTACATGAAACTACTGACCCACAAAGCACTGATGTTACGGACAAAAGTGAGATTAATGAATCTATTCAGAGGAGTAACACACAAGACAGTGATCTGGGTAAAGGATATACATCATCACTGCAAGAAGAGGATGCTGTGACTGACACTGCTAAGACATTGCAAGAAACCAATCTTGACGTTTCTAAGAATGAGCATAAAACAAATGATGAAAATACTGTTGAAAAAGACAGAATCAACAAACTGAAATCGCAGGTTCACAGTGTTACACAAGATGATGATGGGGAGTATGAATATGGAGAGCAGGTTCTAGATGAAGTTGATATGTACACTGACAATGACGAGGTCACTCAGGGTAACACTGTAGATACAAACAATCAAACATCAGTGAAAGAGGACAGTAGTATGGATGCGATTGAACATGGAGATGATGCCAGAAATAATGATACACCAGGTGGAAATAAGTCGAAAAATGATGAGAACTTACAAGGTAAGTATCTTTTCTACATCCATACTCAGAGCTATTTACTCCGTCATTACACCATCAACTTCAGCACACACACACACACACACACACACACACACACACACACACACACACACACACACAAACACACACACACATATGCACAAACAATTCGGAATTTGAAGTATTATCTTTAAAATTTACGACACTTGAAATGATATGTTGATTACAAATGTTAAAACAGATGACAGTTGTCAGTTGTAAAACACCTACTGATGTGACACATTAACTGCATCTTAAGCAAACTCTCGGATTACCCTCGTGCCTGAATTAATTGGTGATTTGAGTATTTAAGAGTTTAAGAGAACTTTAGAAGCTATACTTGTCCCTGAAGTCGACAGGCTGTCAAAAATTAATCCTCCTTCATTCCTGTGTGACGTTACCCACTGAAACTGTTCCTCAGACTTTAATTGCAATTATGAATAAAATATCAAGCTACGATAAAAATGTATCGATGTTTTCGACTTTGCAATGCTAATTACAACAAAACCGAAAGTGAAAATCATAATTGAGACGTTATTAAGAAATATATTTAGCTATATATCTTACGTTAATACATATTTATTGTATCGTAAAAACTACGCATAAGAATAATGTGTCAGTTTACGAACATGTAAACAGTAAATCAAACAGGCCTTTGTGCCGTAATGAAAAACTTTCTGACATGTTGTTAAAAAAGTATGTGAGAAACGGGGCTGGTCCAAAACAGGGCCAATCGCTGTATATAAGGTCGTCCACTGTAGTCCCAGAGAAGGAACTGTGACCGTTGCAACCAGTGTATGTCAAAAGGTGAACTAACCTGACAAACTCATAAATTAACCATATCTGATTTTACTACAAAATTTGTTGCGTGCAGCCCAACTCCAAGAAGAGGAAATAGACAATAACACTAATTCTCTGATTCAAACCAGTTTCCGTACTCCTTTTTAACAGATATGTTTTTGTAGATTTCATTCCATTCGTGCTGTAAAGATGCTGTAAAGGATATGTCAGTTTTACTTAAATTACTGAAGCTGTTTACATGAGAGACGTGTTGTCTTCCTACTACTCCTCACACTAATCCTACTGTTGGGAAAGTCTGGACTGTAAATTGGATTTGGTTTTACATGGGTTTCCGAAGGCAACTAGGATTAACATGTAGAGATGTAGGCGGTTATCCGCTCAACGCATTTGTAACTAGCGTGGTTGTTTAGCTCCAGAATCAGGTATATTGGATCAGGTTTTGTACGATTGTAGTTGGTATGTTGCCTTTTTAATGCGTCCTACATAAAGGGTGTAACGTAGGATGTGACTTAAATTAGGCCTTGAGTGATTTTTTCATTTCTGAATTTTGTAAGTTATTGGACGACTAAAGTCCACATATATTTAGACTCAAGGATGACGTTAAGCTGATACGTCTTTTATAATATACCATGAAAAGTTGAGGCCGAGAACCATGGAATCAAATTATAAAAGTTTAGTGTGAGCCTCTTTTAATCACCGGGATAGAAACAGTGTATGGTGAATGGTATTGTCATTTAATCCAGATATCCCATTGAAGTGTTGAACTTTCAGATGGACTTTACATATTATTTATCAATATAAAGGGCTTGAGACTTCAGATTATGTGGCCCCAGGAAACCCTGGAAGCAAACCAACCGAATTCATTTCCTTTGGCTAAGAGTGATTTGCATTTTTCTCCATGTGATGGTATTCATATCAAGCATGTGGAGGCATCAACGAATTCCTGCTGTTTTGAATACAATCTTTCGAGAGTTTATTTGGTATAAAGAGATTTAATGGAGTAATTGCATTCCACTTTAATTCCTCATCAGCATGTAATCCCCACAGGCTTCATTATGTAGACATTATTCCACTGATTGTGAATGAAAGATGGCTAATTTGCACATTTTATATGGTAAATTAAACTCAGAGCTTTACGAGAATTCCTCAATACAGTACATTGCAATAAGGAAATAACTGCGTAATCTTAGACTATGTCCTTGCCTTTTCTTATTTCTTGGTGTTCTCATTCACTTCATATTTGAAAGATGTACAACCGTTGTTCCTTACGTAATATGTACCATGAAAAACAATACGTTTATTGTAATTTGCTCCGGGATATTATGTGACTTGATAAAACATAACTTGTGGAATCAGCTGGAATTTAAATTACCAGTAAAGCATGCAATTTCGTTTTTGTATTTAGCAATCACGTAGGATGTTTTGATTGGTATTTTATTTACGTAGTCAAATAAAGATAGGGATATCCCGTCCATGAAGATACTGCAAAATTCAAATGTGTGCCTTGTGTTTAAACGTAGTAGATGTTGGATTGAGAGGAAATTCTTCAAGACAGCTTTGCATTACCCAATCTATTTTGAATTCACAGTGTTCCAGTTTAATCACCTCTTGTCCTATGTTACATTGGGCATGAATGCCGCTCGCAAAAAAGCCGTAATGGATACACTGTAGCTTCCTAACTCTGTAGGGATTACATCTGATGGGTTTCTTCAAGTACCTTTAGTTCTCTCATTAATCCTCTCCTCAGGAAATACTCCTATGTAAATTGGATTTGATATTACATGCCTGTTATTGGGACCGAAAACAAGTTGCACTTGTAGGATAAATGCCAGAAGTCATCAAATGACATTGACATACTATTGGTTACTATTCACCAGGGCGGGCCTGCCTTCGGTAACTCCGTTTCCCAGAGCTTTGACTCTGGAAAGGAGTGAGTTCATTAGACCAGTATTATACTGCTCAATTGGGTACTCGTGTAGGTAATAGAAGCAATTGAGACTAAGCTATGTTACATGTTGACCAGAAAGGTCTGCAGCCGAACAACATCCAACCCATTTCAATCTACGCAAAAGATAAGTTTCCAACAAAGAAGGGTGTGCACTTAACTTGGACCGCAGAGTAATACACACAGTGCTTTTTGCCCAAAATGCATCTCAAAAAGGTTGTTAACATGAATATCTGAATCTGAGCTGAAGGAAGGGGATTTTAATCTTCCCGCTATTTTGTTATTTAAAACGACTTCATGAAGGTTATATTTGGTTACAAGGCCACATCTATAACCTCGTGATGAACCCAATTATACTCCCCCTTCGGGAATCTTACAAATTAATCTTTCAAAGTGCGTTGTACGGCCGTAACTGTTGTCAATTTTGATAATGAGCTTTTGATCGAGTCTATAATCATCAGATGTATCTGCAGGCTACGCAGAGTATGAAATCCTAATTTGCACGGACATTTCTACATCCAGGAGGGCGACCTTCCAATCACTCCGTGAATCATAGATTATTCATTAGATTTCTATTCTAATTTGAGGTGGCAAAATGATCCAGTAAACCGTGTTAACTTCGGTCAGAGTTTAATCCGGTTAACCCGGGTTGATGCTGTACGAGAAATTTTGACACTTGATTTCAATCAAAGGTCAACGTACAAGTTTCAAGCAAGGAATCAAGTAGTCGAAAAGTGTCGCCGGTTTTCAAGAGACAATTCGAAAAACTTGCACTCTTTTGAATCTATCCAAAGTCCATAATATATTGATACGCGTTGGTCCCAGAGGGTTTATTAAATTTACTACTTCGACAACAAAACACGGTAAAACGAGGGTTAATAACATATTTTTAGATTCATACCAATGGTGTATTGAACAAAAGTACGTGTATATTTTTTAGTTTAAAGAAACTAAACTAAACTTGCAATTGCGTATTTTCATTTACAATTGTCCTTTTTTTTTACTTCAGTTTAAAATTAAAACAAATTTTAATCGTGATTAATTGTATCAGTCTCAATTATGCAGCGAAAAGAAATCTGCGGAAGCTTTAATTCAAATGGAACAGTTTCTCACCGGATTCGAGTGATGTATGGCTAAAATGTAAATAATGGATGGAAAATTAAACCAATAGGCTTCGATAGGATTAAAGACTGTTGAATGTTCTTATTTAAAACATTGGCGGATCCAGGATTTCCCGTACGGGGGGGCGCCTGGCCCGTAAAGGGGAGGGGAGCACCAACCCAATTTTCACCTATTTTCGCCCAAAAGAAGAAAATTTTGGCTGGGGGAGGGGGGAGGGCGTGCCTCCTGCACCCCCCTAAATCCGCCAATGTAAAATGAAATTTACGAGATTTTGTAGATCCTTAGATTAAGCGGTATCTTTAGATTGGATTTTAATTTACACCGGAATGAAATATTTATTACAAAACTCATTCTTTGTGTGAAGGCTACTTTGACGCAAGAAAATTCTATTGCATATTTTTTTTCAGCTAGATATTTCTGAAAGGTATACTGTCATCTTTTGAAGTCATTTTCTTGTTTTGATTTTCAAAGGGACTAGAATGAGTTTCTAGACTTCGGATAATATTTATTAACTCTGATGTAAAAAATACAAGTAGTCTCAAGTAAGGTGCAAGTTGAACTGAATAATTAAAGATGGCTACTAATAATGCTAATGTGTAACTCTAATTAACCAATAGGATCGTCTGTAGACTGTCATGTGATTGCAGGTGCAGGTGTAAGGCAGGAAGCCTGTGGTGCCCCTGGCATTAACTCTAACCGCAGTCTTTAGACTACAGTGCTCCTGGTGGTAACTTTAACCAAAGTCTCAAGTCCTTTGTCATTTCCCTCCTTTCTCAACAAAGTTCACACTCTATTCTTGGTACTAAACTACATAACAAGTTGAAAGAATAAATTAAAGTAAATTACACTATAGACTATGACTAGAGTTTGTTTGTGTATTTCTAGAGGTTTTGCAGTCACTGTCATTCACATGGACTTGATTAGTCTCTCAGGTTTGCAGGTAGACCTGGATGGCCTTGATGTCATCCTGTCAGTCTTTTGCAAGACTTCAGGTGTAGTCTCTGTGTGTCTGGGCTTTATGACTCTCCTGTTTCATATGTATTCACCTCCTTGGTCTGTGCATACTACATATGATCTGTCTGAGACTCCAGCAGTCTGTAAGACTGTGGCAGGGGTCCAAATGTTCTTGTTGGGGTCCAGCTGGTTGTAGACTGCTTGTCAAGTGCTGATACTTGGCAAGTCTCTTGCAGACTTATTGTGGGCTAGCTCTTGTTTTTGTTTGAGCTTAATCACAGTCTTCTTGTACTCTCTTTGTTTGGAAGACTGTGAGAGTTTCGTGGGTAGTGTTCCACAGTATCTCCTAGAGTTCAGTAACTCAGCCAGTGATGGTAGACTGTGGTTTATAGGTGTCGTCCTGTACATGAGTAGTGCTAACTCTACATCCTCCCTTGCTGCTATAGTCTTTTTGAGTGAGAGTTTGATAATCTGGACAAATCTCTCTGCTTGGCCATTACACTGCAGGTATCTTGAGCTGGATAGCCTGTGGTCAATTTGCCAGCTCTGTGTGAAGTCTTTGAACTCTTGGTATGTGAACTGGGGTCCACCATCCAAAACTATGGCCTTTGGGATTCCAAACTCTGTGAAGACTTCCTTGAAGACTTTCATGACAGTCTTGGATGTTAGACTGTGGATTTTTCTGAGTACCAGGAACTTGCTGAAGTAGTCTGCTATCAGTAAGTAGTGCACTTTGTTTAGTTCAAATATGTCTGAGGCTAGACTGTCCCAGGGAATATCCTGTACTTCACATGCATGTACAGTCTCTTGCTGTTGAAATTTCACATGTGTGGCATTTCTTGTATATAGTCTCTATGTCCTCATTAATACCTGGCCAGTAGACTGCTTCTCTAGCTCATAGCTACATTTTATCTGGAGCATAGTGACCCATGTGTAGAACTCTTAGAGTTTCCTGTCATTCAGACTGTGGTACTATAAGTCTGTGGGCCTTGTACAGTATGCTGTTTTCAGTGCTGATTTCATCTCTGTGGTTCCAGTACAGTTTGAGACTATCTTGGCAGTCTTTGCACACTGTAGGCCAGCCTACATGAACTAATCTTTGTAGGCTCTGTAGAGTTGTGTCATTTGAAGTTACTTGTCATAACTCTTCCAGTCTTGTGAGATTGACTGGAGCTGTGGCTGTGATCAGGTTAACCAGTATAGTCTCAAAAGTGCATGTGTAACTTTAAGAGTTATCAGACTGTGATGGGATTGGGCTAACTCTTGAGAGTGCATCAGCTATGACATTCTCCTTTCCTTTTAGGTACTGTACATCAACATCATACTGTGCTAGTCTAAGGACTAGTCTTTGTAGTCTAGGACTGGCATTGGCAATGGAATTTTTTCCGTATGCTTGTGAGTGCCTCATGATCAGTTTCCACTGTTGTAGTCTGTCCATACATGTAGTGGTGCAGTCTTTCTAGTCCAAAGACTACACCAAGTAACTCTATTCTATGTTAGAGCATCTTTGCTCAGTCTCTAGCAGATTTCTGGATGCATAGACTACAGGCTGAGACTCTTGAAGTAGTACTGCACTGAGTCTGACTTTGGAGGCATCAGTTTGTATCACATGAGGTTTGGTTTTGTCAAAGTATGCTAAGACTGGTAGAGTTGCTATAACTCTTTTGATAGTCTCAAATGCACTCTGTTGGTCTGATTCCCATGCCCATTCTGTGTTTTGTTTGCAGAGTCTTCTGAGCAGTTCTTTTAACTCTGTGAGTATTTGGGAAAATCTCATCAGGTAGTTGATCATGCCTAAGAAACTCTGTAAGACTGACACAGTCTCTGGTGGTTGCATTTGAACTATTGCCTCACTCCTGTCTGGATCTGGTTTTACACCTTTTGGGGTCAGTCTGTGCCCAACGAATTTGCAGTCTTTAGACTTGAATTGCATTTTCTTAGAGTTTAGAGTTATGTTGTTCATGTGTGCAGTCTCTAATAGAGTCAGTAGCCTGCCATCATGTTCTATCTCAGTCTCTCCATGTGTGAGTATGTCATCTGCAATGCCATGAACTCCTTTGAGTAGTCTTAAGACTTTGTTCAGTCCTTCCTGGAACACATCACTGGCTACTTGTAACCCAAATGGTAGTCTGAGCCACCTGAACTTGCCCCATGGCATGTTGAATGTAGTGAGTAGACTGCTTTGCAAGTCTAAGGGGATGTGCCAGTATCCTGATGTTGCATCATTTAGAGTGAAGTACTTAGACTGCACTAGTTCTGGTAGGATGTCATCCATAGTTCTGGAGTACCACTGGTTCCTTTCGATTGCTTTGTTTAAGTCTTTCAGATCAAGGCACAGTCTTAGACTACCATCAGATTTCATGACTGGTACTGTAGAGCTGATCCACTCTGTGTGCTCATGTACCTCTGTGGTCATCCCTTCTTTTGTCAATCTTCCTAACTCTGCTTTGTATGTTGCCTGCATGCCCAGGGGTACTGACCGTGGTGGATGTTGTTCTGGTGTGTGAGACTGCTTCAGTCTAATGTGGTATGGGCCTCCTGGTAGAGTTCCTATGCCTTTGAACACATCTGCATACTCTCTGAGTATGTAGTCTCTTGTAGTTGGTAGACTGTGTTCCTTGCCTTCAATAACTATAGACTTGGGTTTGCACTGTACCTTTGGACATGTTGGAGCATGGATGTAGTCTGTTTGATGAGGTTTGATAGTTTCTGGACTGGTTGTAATTCTGGTGGTGCTGGGTGTGCAGTCTTGCTGTGTGGGCTGAACTACATGTACAGTCTGTCATCGTGGATGCACTATGGGCACAGTTTGTCATTCCAGATGCACTATGGTTGTAGTCTGTCATCTGGGGTGGTGCATGCATGTGGGTGGATAGATTTCTTGGTAGTCTATATATTGCATGGCTTTGGCTTGATCTCTTGCTAATATGAGGTGTCCATCTGTATTTGTCACTTGGCACCTGACTCTGAAGACTTCATTTGCAGTATGCATTTAGACTATGCAGGACCCTACACATTCAACAGACTGTCCACCATAGGCTTGGATTGAGACTGTAGCAGGCTCCAGATGTAGTCATTGCTGGAAGAGTTCCTTGGCTTTGTGGCATTTCTGGTGCTTGTAGACTGGCTACTGGTACAGTCTTGAGCATGTGGCATGGGGCCTTTCACTCTGACTGAGACTGTAGATACACTGATGTGTAGTCTGGCTGTGGTGGTGGACTGTCTGGACAGTCTTCTGTTGGTTGAGACTGTAGTTGCTTGACTGAATGTTTTGAATGACATACCTTTTCATAGTTCCCAGTCTTGCCACATCCCTGACAGACTGCATCTTTAGCTGGACACTTGGATCTGGGATGTCCTGGTGTTGTGCCACAGCAGTAACAAGACTGATGTTTGGAACTCTGTCCTGTTTGGAGACTACAATTTAAAGGCTGATAGTGCTGTGTGGTTGGCTTGCCTTTGTATCCTAGTTTGTGCACTTCTGTCATTCCTGATGTGTAGTGTTTCTGAGGTCTAGGCACAGTGCTTTGACCTGTCTCTTGGTGGAGTCTTCAGACTGACATATCTTGATACAGTCTGTAAGTGAGAGTTCTGATCCTTTGGTGATGCACCGCTGATAGGCTGGGGAGACTTCAATCCTGAGACTATCACATCCCTGAGTAGTCTGTTACAATTTGCTGTGTATCCACAGATGTCAACTAGAGTTCTGGCTACCTGGATGAACTCTGATAAACTTGGACTAATGAGCATAGTCTTGTGAAGGCTGCTATCTCATTGCACTTTGGTTTGCTCCATTGTTCTAAGGCTGCTAGTATAGTCTTCGGCTCTTTCATGTCTACTACTTCAGTTTGAGGTATGCTCTTGCTACTTTCCATGCCCACAGTAGTATGTAGCCTGCTTTTACAGTCTTGCTTAGGGAATTTAGTGGGGTTGCTAGAATTAACTCTATCTCATCTTGCCTGTCTTTGTAATGCTTGTGCAAGTCTTCATCTTTGGTCCAGTCCATGGTCAGTCCTTGGACATAACCTTGTTGTGCCATTGTAGACTGTGAGAGTTCTTAGACTGTGAATATAGTGCTTGATTGCTTCACTTACTGTTGCTCTTGGAGTTGTGAGACTGCTGCCTCTGCTCTTTTGCACTGTGGGTTGCTGGAGTTCTGAGACTGAGCTTTCACTATTGCCTCTCCTCCTGGAGCCTTGAGACTGAGTATTGAGTCTGTGTTAAGCTCTCAGTATTACCTCTCCTCCTTCGTGAGTTCTTTTGCTGAAACTGGAATTTTCCACTCTTGTGACGCTCCTGGTGGTAACTTTAACCGAAGTCTCAAGTCCTTTGACAGAATGTATATTTACAGAATCTGTTTGAACTGGAGTACTTCCTGTTTTGTCAGTACAATCATAACTATATACATAATTAAGTTGATTAGATTCCTCTCGGACGTAGTTTCTGTATTTCTAGGTGAATTCATCTCAATCCGATAGATGTAT
>JBCAUI010533284.1:0-11207 GCA_038406195.1 Haplosyllis anthogorgicola | reverse complement strand
TGTGATACTGTCGAAAAGTACTTACTTCACAAGTAATACATCTATCGGATTGAGATGAATTCACCTAGAAATACATAGTTTTACCTGTTAACTTTTAACTCTTAACTTTCATCTGTAAAGCTTGACATTTGGAATTGTATATAGATATTTTATGAAGCTCGCAAGATGAAATCAAAACTATTCGAAATTGATATCACTTTGTAAGCCAATATTCTTGACTGAGAAAATGTCATCATTCAAGGTGCCAACTTTGATTTTTCTGTAACTTTTGTATTGGCGTCATTTTAGCCGAGAACTGGAGAGTTTACACGTTACACGATTTACTCTACCTGCACGTGCACGTTTAAAATAGTTTTGATTTTAAAAATAATATCATGTCATGGAAAGATTCCACTTGAAATCACCAGATTCTACCTCAGTGGCAATGGTAACGCCGCCAAGGTATCTGACGACGTTACGTTCGCCGTTGAGGTGGAATCTGGCGATTTGAGGATTCGTCTTGCACGTACAAGTTAACGTTAAACGAGTAACTTCATCTCTATTGTCTCCTGGCAGAAAGGCAATCCAAATTTTATTGGTTTTTTAAAGCTACTGATATGCTTCCGAAAAAATGGGTTTCTCCGAGAGTATCATTTTGTTATTGCTGCAGGCTATTTACTCTGTGCTCATAATCAGCCAATCAGCGGCTAATTTGCCATTAACTCCTACTCACTTCCGGCTCAATTTGTTCTAGAATGTTCTAAAAATAAACCCAATTGTTTCCTTACTTGGACTGGTAATAAAAGCAAGACTTGAATATATCCCCTACCTCTCTCATGCAAATGTAGATTAAGCCCAAAATACTCTTTTTATGGGATCTGTACTAAGTTTACACTCGGGATACGAAGTTGGCTTCCTTTAGTAACATTAGGAAGAGAAAGGAAACGAGATTGCGCTTACATTTCAGAAGCTGGAAACGTTGCCTCTTATTTGTTATCAGTGGGTATTTTAAACAAACTGCAATAAAAATAAATTGAACCTGTCAGATCCCGGTGAGCTTCATGCTCTGTGCAGCTTAACACTAGACCTTTGGGTGAGGGGATCGGGGCTCCTGGTCCAGCTCGTTGAACTTGAGTCTAGTCTGTCTCATATGCAGCTTGACTCTAGTCCCAGAAAACTGTAATGGCTGTGTGGAACACAACTCCATCCCTTCATCGATACAGAGAGCCTCCATGCCCTTTATCGGGCAGGAGGCACAATGACAAGGACAAAGGAGTCTGTCAAAATAACTGTTGTTTTCTAATTGGTGTGGTCCAGTGATGAGTTTGTGTAAACCTTAACCAAACCCATTTCTACCAGCACTGGAAAACTCAAATCAGGAAATTCTATTCAGTTTTAGAACAATAGAACATCAAAAGCACAGCATGGAATTCTTGTGTTTTCTCTTTTGTTCTGTAAGTTCCGAAATTTACAGGAATTTCTTGATTTGATGTGAGATGTAAGATTTGCCTGCTAAAGATAGATGACTCACAAAACCAAGGCTTTGAAACCTAGTGGCAAGTCACATCAAGTCCCTAAACAGGGTTACCAGTGACCTCACAAAGTGGTTGCGCACTGAAGGCAAAGAATGAACTGCGGGACTTGCCACTAATTAAAAACAACAAATTGGCAATTATTTAGAATTCCTTATTGTCTTTCGAATTACATGTGGCATCTTGGATGACCAAATTTGTTTTTTAGGCTGAAGACCACTTAGTCTTTGGAAATTTCATTCGAAAGACATCAACAAATAAACAAAGTGGGACCAAATCGTGTAAACCTCCATCAAACCAAAATACTCTGTATAGTCAAGGGACCTGCGTAAGTCAGTTTACTCTAGTGACCTAATTATTGACCTGATTATCTGTAGATCTGATTAAGCCAATCATTTACATTTAGATGTAGTAGATGCGTGATCAATCAGAACGATTGATCTGTATTAACCGAACATTCAGCAGGGAATTCTCGTCCTCACGAACTGTTCCTCTTCTTGTAGTTTCCATACTCTGTAGCTTCGAAGAGTGTCACACAATCTAACCGTTTCTTTCTTGACAAAGGCAGGTTTAAAAAATATACAACGACAGAATTTGTTAGTTGAGCTGAACTCGAGATGGTGGTTGCCAACTTACCCGAGAATAGGCCGCAGGAAGAAATCTTTTAAACTAGTTTCAGGTCATGCTAAACAGATGCACCTTTCAAGACTTTGTGTTGTCTGCAAGACTTTTCTGTTGCTTTTCTAGAGGCAATTGCAATTTCAATTTATTGAGGTGCTAACGTAGAAAACTGTCTTTTTCTATTGAATAACACTTAATCTTGAACTTCTTGGTTCGCAACTTACGTACCAATTCCACATTCTTTATAAGTCGCATTTCTACATATTTAACTGTAATGGAAACTAACAATACGTCATCCTCCATGAAAACGCTTTTAAACCGTCAGACATCAGACGTCTATGTTTAGATTACATTTAATTAAATCGTAGCTATATTTAACAGAGCTATTCCTGTATCACTGAGGTTAATTGGAGGTTCCACCACCACACCCTTTTCCAAATGGAAATGGGAAATTAAATTTAAAAAAAAAACCGTTTTCTTGATAGCATTTTAATTAAATTCTGTCATTAGCAACAGTTTATGCAAAAATTGCTCTTTTGTCAATTTATTTACCTTGAATATTACGCTTTACCCTCCCGGAAAGTATCTTTTTTTCAGTAAGGTAATTTTTCTTATATGTGGTATGGAAAAGATGATTACTTTCAGCTCCTTTATTTTGGGAACAACATATGCTTTTGTTCCGTACGAGGTTTCTAAGGATACTGTCCTATTAATGTTTGTGCTAGGATCCAGATCAATATATTATCTATCAAAAACTATCAAAAGTTTAAGGTCCTGCAGCAATTGAATATCATGCTGAGCTAATGATGGCGGGGCCTTGAACTTTTGATAATAATTTCATGATCTGAAATATCTCGAACTTGGTTTAGGGACATGTCCCAAATCTAGTGTTCATTTTGCACATTGCAGTATTTTCATAGAATAGCGTGACAAAATGAAAATATGATTATTGTAATAGGGCATAGTTATTCAATTATTCCATTTGACTTGAAAGTAAATCACAGAGTAAAGTGGTCCTGAATATCAGGCTATTACAGGGGCAGTTATTATCAGGTAATTCCACAAAAATTATTGTAATTTGACATGCCATGTTTACCACTGGTCACTTCTTCTATTAGCCCATGGTTACTAAATAAATCACCAATCAATAAATAGTTTAGAAAATATTAAGATTTAAATATAAAACTGTGTAATAACAAGATCAACTTACAACAGATGGACAATTATTCCCTGTTATACCTAAATATTACTGCAGTAAATTGCTTAAATACCAGCAAAAAAACTATTCATTGAATAAATAATTGAATGAAAATAATACCTCTGATGTGAAATAGTGTAATAACAAATTCATAAATGCATAGATTTGTATTCTCTAGACTGCAACAAGTAAAAAGAAAACTTTAGAATAAAGTTTGAAATGGAAGCTATTAAACTTAAAAGTGCAGACAAAGGAAAGGTATGAGGCACACTGAACCAAGTTCTGTATGTAATGTCATTGTCTAAAATTTCTTCCCACAACAAGGGAAGCTGCTAAAATACAAATTAAAGGCTTAAACTTAAAATGTAATGCAATATAAATGTTTCTTTAAAATAAAATGTGATTTTCTAAAAATATTGTGTTGTGGTTTACAGCATTTCATAGTGATCTGAAATGTTCTCCTACAATAAAGAAAGCAACTAAGATACAAATTAAAGGGTGAAAACTACAGATGTAGTGCAATGTTATGTTTCTAATAAATGTTTCTAATAAAATGTACTTTTTTTAAAATTGATTCTTGTGGCAAAACAGCATTTCAGGAAATGCTAAAATCTGAAATGTCTTCCTACTAAAACGAAAGCTGCAAAATGTACAAGATTACACTGGAAAAATGAAATGTGGTATATAATACATTATGATTTTTTATATTAAATGGGGTTTTTTTCAAACTTTTTCAAAATATCATTTTGTGAAAAATAGTATTTTATATTCATTTATATTTATTCCAAAAAGTCAGAGGAATGGGGAGAATGCATCCGATGTAATTTCTCCAGAGAAGATAGTTAAACACATTAAATGATTGAGCACAATGAAGGCTCTGTCTATGGATGTAAGTAGACAGGAATCTGATGCTAAATTCAACCAATCAAGAGGCAATTTAGCATTCATCCCTCTTCAGAATCCCAGTGAATTAGTCCCATACATCCACAATAAAGCTGTAAAGATTCATGCTTCATTGAAAGAGAGACAGGCATGGTTTCCATGACAGGCTTTCTTCTTCTTCAGTGTTTCTTTTGAAAGAATCAAGCAGTGTGGTGCAGATCTTTTTGTAGCTTGAGGAAATTTTACCATCTTTATTAAAATGTAATTACAATCTTCAAAACAGCAGTGCTGGTTATGAAATTTAGAATTATTCTGTGGGCCATTTTGTGTTTTTATGGATTTTTTG
Source organism: Haplosyllis anthogorgicola (assembly GCA_038406195.1). Classification (NCBI taxonomy): domain Eukaryota; kingdom Metazoa; phylum Annelida; class Polychaeta; order Phyllodocida; family Syllidae; genus Haplosyllis; species Haplosyllis anthogorgicola. Next base: position 6,649 of record JBCAUI010533284.1, on the reverse strand, counting down.
AAAAATTCAGAACTGAGGCACCAGTCTGGAGACAAAAATATCCAGATTTGTTTTAAGCCATGATAAATAGCCCCACTTAGGTTACATAGTTCCATTGTACAATTTAGTCATTTATATTTTGAATAAACATAAGATTTGATTAATTAATGTCATCAATCTGAAAAATATAGTTCTTATTTACAAATATTTAAATTCAGCATGGACAATAACAATGTATAAATGAGGATCAGATGACAGATTATGAATTAATCCCCATCAGGTCCTCCCATGGTTCTATGATTGAATGACTACAGTTAACATTGTAAGTAAAATTAATGATTGTGGTTTTAATTGCTTAGAATGCGAAAAAAGATTAAATATGATGGATAATAATGAAATGTAATGAATCCCTACTTTAGATGAGTTTAATGATTTAAAATCACAGCCAGGTAGTTTTTTTGTCTTATTTTTCAAAATGTCGCCCGCGCTAGATTTTTCACTTCATGTAGTACAAAAAAGTAAATGGTAAATGGCAGGTGTTCTCTGTCTCCCCTCCCCTTGGATTTGCGGGTAGCTACATAATCCAGTGAATTGCCTTTTTCACTTGATGCAATGAACAGCTTTTCAGGATCTAGGGCTATTATGTAAGATCGTTCAGAGTGCTAACTGTTCATCATTTTATGGTTACGCAAAAGATCTTTTTCTATGCCATTTATTAATTGCTTCAACATAATCAAACATCAATTCAATTGTGTGATGCCTCCATTTTGCTGTATGCTTAAAGAGCACGCTGTGTTTTATGTACCCTTGTATGACATTTCCGGGTGAAGAGAAAATGATAATTTGGCCAGTTGTTAATTATCTTATTTAAACAGACCTGCAGGAGTTCACCATGTCCTTTTCGTACTCTATAAATAACTGAAGTTTCCAGCTGACGGACAACTCAGCAGGGCTGACGTTATAATTTCATTGGTGTATCCGCCATTAATGTCTGAGATTGCCACTTAGTAGCCGACAAACATCAAATCTACGGATAAAATATGTATATAAATTTTCCATTTTTAGAGGTGGAGAAAATAAGCCAAATTTTCAGGAAAATCTCAAAGTTGTAGTAAAATTAAATATAAATCCTGAGCTCTGCTCATTCCAACTTTGACGCAAACATCTAAGAATCTGTGCTAAGTTTTTGGGGACAATGAAATTGCGCGCTGTGGTTTTCAAATGAGTTACAGCGCAGCATTAAATTTTTTTCTTGTTAAAATTAAAAGATAACACACAAATGTTTCTTCCGGAAGACAATGAGATCAAAATACAAATGACGTCACCTTTTGTATTTTAAAATACCATGATGCACATCCCACCCTTGCTGGACACGTAGACACATTGATACGGCGCAATACAGTGATAGACGAGCTGTTCACGAGCCATTAACCGACACCAATCATCTAGAGGTCACTGCAATCATCTGTCAGAGCCAGTTATGTTTGAAGACTACAATAAATCACGACACGTAATGTTCAGCACATGGTACTTTACATTGAAATACGTCTTGAATTGAAGTGTTTGGTCAATTAGTTTTGTCCACAGCCGAAAATTTCTTCATTTATGCAGTTTTTGGCGATTTTTACGCAAAAATGGGCAAAAATTGAGCGTCCCAAGGTTGGCGTCCCCTCGTACGAGAAATCCTGGATCTCTATTGTCTTTGTTCAACGTTTCTTGTGCAAAATGAACATTTATTTGTCTCCTGGTGTAAAGCCAACCTGAGCCTTGTTTCTACTTCTATACTTGTTGCTGATTGACGAGGAGCGGGTGTACCTAGTGCAGATGACCTTAATCTAACTCTTGTTTATTGCACATTGAACCAATAAAACAATAGCCTCTCATGTACAGTTCTTCTCGGTTAGCTTGAGCAATATTGAACAAATTTGTTACATACAACAGGCATTTTGTCCAATGAATCGGTCCAATATTCCATCAATTTTACAAATAGTTCATAATAGCAAGGTGATGTTTTTTCTTATATTGTATTTCTTTATATCTTTGTAACTTTGTTCTTACAAAAAATTGGGTTATGACTCTAAATAGCACTCAAATACGAAGTTGGATAGCTCGAACTATGCTTAGCTCGAACTTTTTTCAATTCCCCTACGAGTACGAGCTATCCGAGAAGACCTGTATAAAACCAATCTAACCCTTGACTCACCTCTCTACTTGCAGCTCACGGATGAGGAGCGGGTGTAACCTAGTCCACCTTACCAATGAACCATTAAAAAATACATTTAATCTAATAAAACACTTGTCTCTTATTATTATAAAACGAATCTAACCCTTGTTTCCACTCTCCTCTACTTCCAGCTGACGGACGAGGAGCGGGTGTAACCTAGTCCACATAGTCTCGCTTCACTCCCTACCGTCTAACTGGTGTTTACTGTACACTGAACCAATAAAACACTTGTCTCCACATGTAAAACGAATCTAACCCTTGTTTCCACTCTCTACTTACAGCTGACGGACGAGGAGCGTGTGTACCTAAACGCCGCCAGCGCCGGAGACGTACCCATCATACGCCAGTCTCTAGAAGAGAGTGAGGTAAACGATTCAAACACGGCGTCCTACAATGCGGTTAGACTCATAGATTATCATTATATTGTTCTCAATCTGCACCTCATTTCTTGAGCTGCACTTGTATTGTTTTAATTTTGCACTTATTTCTTGAGCTGCACTTGTATTGTTTTAATTTTTGCACTTATTTCTTGAGATGCGCTTTTCACTTTGCACAAAAAGTGATTATTATTTCTTGAACTGCACCGTTTTTGTTTTACTTTTTTGCACCTGATTTCTTGAGATGCACAAAAAGTGACCATTATTTCCTGAGCTGCACTTTTGTTGTATTTTAAGTTTTGCACTTATTTCTTGTGCTGCGCTTTTATAGTTTGACACATAGATTGTCATTATATTGTTCTTCCCTTGCACCTGATTTCTTGTGCTGCACTTTTGTTGTTTCTCAATTCAGTGCACATTTGTCAGTGTTTCATTACATGCACAAGAAGTGAATTCTTATTGTACTTAATTTTTAGGCACACATAGTTCTCATGATTTTTTGTGCATGTGTTGTTTTATATTTTCTCTTCATGCATGACACCTTAATCATTTTAGTTGAAGAATAGTACATTTCAATTAATTTTTAAATATTTTTATGTTGAAATTATCAGATGCATGAAATTAACATTGTTACTTTTCCACTTTTTTTTAGAATTTAAATGTAGAAGTTTCTGCACTTTCTGAATCATAGTTCTTCTTTTTTCACCTTACAGTTTTATTTTACTGGAATGTTTAAAAGGATTCTATATGCATCTAACACCGCATTTTTGATACTTAAAACAAACTTAAAGATTTATTAAGTCGACAGAAAATGAGTTTCACAGTTCACACATTAATTAATTAATAAATCCAGACAGAGAAACATTAATTCAAGTTTTGATTAATATTGAATTCATATGCTGTAAATGTCAAGTAAGTACTTAAAAATAGCAAAAACTATTTAAGAGGTTATCATTCAAAATGTCGTGTTTCTAATTAAAATAACCCTTATTGTTGTGTACAAGGTATAAACCTGAAGGCGTTAGTATCAATTCTAAATTTCTAAACTTTAAAAGTGTCCTAAAAGTAGTTCAAATACAGTTGAATCTTTTTATCGTTGTAAATATCATAAAAACTAATCTTAGATCATATTTTTAAAGAATAAATCGGAAGAAAAATTAACAATGTTAGGTCAATCTATTTTTACGAAAAACACTTTCAAAACACTTGTAACAATTGTAACATATCAAAAAAAAATGTTTTTGTTATCACGTGTTCTGTTGTTATCACATGTTTTTGTTATCACGTGTTCTGTTGTTATCACGTGTTTTTGTTTACACAACAGGTGATGCTAAATGTGAACTGCGTGGACTACATGGGACGTAGCGCACTCCATCTGGCGGTGAGTTTTTTTATCATCTGTTCCGAAACTGATTCACTGATAATGTAGATTATCCTTGCAATAGTTTAATACTTCAAATAACACCACGTTGAAGTTTGCTGAAAATTGTCTATCCATGTCTATCATTACTAAAATTGGTAAATTGCAACCCCAATCCCATCCAATTAGACAAACAAACAAGAAAGTGTAAAGTACATAGTGCTACAACATCGTCTTACATGAGTGCACCTCGTGGTGTGCCAGTGTCGAGCCTGGATAATTAATCTTTTGTTTAATTGTTCTATTGATGCACCTTACCCCACAAAATCTATCCATCATTTAACAGTATTTTTTGTAGTGAATCACCTAGCTACAACTCTGTTGTAGCAATTAAGTGCAATTAAGAAAAACCTCTTTTGTAACATTTACCCCTTACATTCTCAGGTGGACAGTGAGTGCATGGATGCAATAGACATACTGTTGGACAAACTGAGCTTTGAGTGTATAGAAGAAGCGTTACTCCACGCTATAAGCAAAGGATCTACCAAGATGGTAAAGACAATTATAGAACACCCCAACTACATGGCTGGGGAGGACCAAATGAAACGAACTGGGGTCAGGGACCCATTTTTCAGGACAGATGAAAAATCTCAGTTCTCTCCGGATATTACGCCTCTTATCCTAGCAGCACACTACAACAACCATGAAATCATCCAAATGTTTTTATCTCGCAATCACACCATAGAGAAGCCCCACCCCATCTCGTGCACCTGCAACGACTGTGTTACTAAACAGAACTATGACTCGTTAAAGAGGTCAAGGTCAAGGTTAAATGCCTACAGGGCGCTGGCTAGTCCGGCCTACATGGCTCTGAGTAACCCGGATCCGATCATGAGTACCTTTGAACTTCGGCAGGAGATGAAGAAACTCGCGCAGGTCGAGAAGGAGTTCAAGGTCAGTATATTTGTTGTATTATGTATTGTATCTATTGCTGAGGTGGCCCGGTGGCCAGCCCCCCAAGAATTCGTTAGGACACTGGTCTCTAAATACAGACCTCCCCTAGGCAATAGTGACACCTCCTATCAATGTTCAGCTAACCAACCTCAGTGCACTCACAGCTAAACCATAACAAAAACACAGTGTTGACAATCAGTCCATGACCCCAGCACATCATAACATTTGACAATTGAGACAATAGGTAGTCAATCTGTTCATGTTGTGAACTGCAGCTATTTCTGTATCAGCATGCACAGGTGTGAAACTGTAGGTCAGTACCTACATAATATTTTAATCAGTACAAGAAAATTCCACAAAAGCTATAACATGCACCTTATAAAGTTTCTTTGCAAAGATGAATTTAATGCAATTTTCTTGTAACGTTTGCCAATTGCTGTCGAGGGTCAGGCCTGAAGGGTTTCTTTGTTTTGTTTACTTTATCAGAAGGAGGATAAATTCATTGTGTCATTTATATAAATTTAGACTAACCGCTGTTGAGGGCCAGGCCCCCAAGGCCCCTATGGATTAATTTTTTTTTGTATTGTAGGACGTAAATTTATTGATTTAAACATAAATGGTTTTCTTCCTCTTTTCTTGATCCAAACTGAAAAAAATGGCGTACATTAGTTCAACTATTTTCTGCGGAAACATTTTCCCCTGGGAGGTTCCGCTGATGATTGATGTCGCATCACTTCATCACACCAACTGATTAATTTATTCGACGACAAATGGAAAAATTGTAAAACAAAAATAATCAAATTAGTTTAGAAAGTCATATTGCGTATGCGTAGGTGGGGCGTGAGCAAAAGTAATATGAAAAGTTAAAGAAACATTAAGCTAATCGGGAAGGCGCAGAATTACTGCACCCAGTAAACTAACCAATAGGCTCTACTGTAAATCACGTTGAGAAACCTAGGCAAATAGGACCAGGAGAGCCGATGGAGTCAATTGGTTAGTTGAATTAATGGGGAAAGTTTGCAATGATTTCTCCTTCAGTCAGACTTACTTCACAGTCAAATCAGTGCACTTAAACTTTATTACGAATCTATAAATCTATCAAGATTTGACGTATTTGTGTCACATACTGCAGTAACAATGGTCATCATCGTGAACATAAGAGTTGTAAATCTAACACAACCAGATGATACAGGGTGAGGAATGCCAAACAAGGGATAGATGTACACAGGTCCCGCAAATCTGTGTCCATCCAGAAAGTTTTGTACGGGGTGCTTTTTGCAGATAATTTTCTCCCAGATGCATCAATCCATCTGAAACTTGACCCACATGAAGTATGAACAGTATCTTAATATGGTGTACAATTTTAAAAAGATTGGTTAAATAGTTTTTAAATGGGAGGATAAAATAAAAATTAAGTTGGAGCAAATTTCAGCAAAAGTTTTCCAAATACCCCCATTATCACCCACTTTTGACAAAAATCCCATTGAAAACTTTTACCAATTTTTGACATTTTGCCTGTTATTAATCTGTGGTACCTGTCTAGCGGTGACTTTTGTTAGCGTAATAACCTGCCCTCTTTCCCGCCGAATAACCAAGCGAAGTCTTCTGTCAATGTAGCCCGTTAATCTAGGGACCTACAGCCAGTCTATTATGTTTACCCATAGCCTTGGTTACCACATCAGTATAAAGGTCAACCAGCAGTATAAAGGTCATCCCAGCCAGTAAGCAGCCAGTGCTGCTGGGAACACACAACCA
>JBCAUI010533273.1:0-11207 GCA_038406195.1 Haplosyllis anthogorgicola | reverse complement strand
ACTTCAAAGCCCAAAGTCTTAGATCTCTAACTACCAGGCTAAAAATAGTAACATCCAATCCAAACCATTAAAGATCACTTAGGATCAAACAAGTCTCTGTCTATATAAAGCACACACACCTCCAGCACAGCTCAGATCAAGTTGGGACCAGGCACCAGGCTAGAGACCTCTTCACCCGCATGTAGATTTCAAGAGAAACAGTAATAAATGAGATTCAACCTTTAACCACTGTGTCAGCGTTGACTGTTCACTAATTAAGAGGGAGAACTAGGGGAGATGCCATTCTGTACCTTTACACAAAACACGGTGGTCATAAATTAAAGGTTTTACTGTATCATGACTCAATCTTTTAAAACCTAATGATACTGAGGCTGTATTTGAAGTGTATTTTTTCGCAGTCTTTTTCTCCGTGGTATAGCATAAGACGCCTAGAAATCTAGTACATGTATTAAATGACACACTGTATTTATCCTAATTAACGCACACTCCCTAATTAATACACACCTCTCTTTTTGAAACTATGACAACATCACATCAGAAACCTCACAATAAAATCGTTTCTAATTTTGTGAGATGTCCTTTCATTTTTTGGTACATCATGTAAAGTTTTCCTTAAATTCCATGGAGAATGGGTCATTGAAATGAATTACAATCACTACAGCCTATAAAATACCTAACACAACTATGCTTTGTGTAAGGTGAAAAGAAATGCTTTAATTATCTCAAATATTATATGACAGCTCATTGCTGAGTACGTCAGGTGAAAGTAATCATTGCAAACTTTGGGCCTTCACTTATGCACATTATTTAGGACAAATACGGTACACATTCTTACCCTGCAATCCTGTACACAGTTGTTTACTGAAGCATTGAATCGGACTTCAAACGCTGCGTCTCTTGCGCAACCCAGTTCTGCCGCAAACGATACCATTACATTAACACAACTTTCGGTTATCACTGTTACCAACTCTGGATCATCTGGAATATTCTCCGAATCCTGAAATATACATTTTGCATTAATTTACATTAAGACAAAAATAATGTGATTGTCTCATTTTCTGTCTGGCTTTGTGAATATTGTGCTTTGTTAAAAGATCTTTTTTTCACGTCAAGTCATTCATGAGCACAGAATAAGGAGAAAGCAAATATTACTTTGTTACCATAATAGGTAATGTTTTCATATCATTACATCTAGGTCACGTTTGTATCTTGTATCAAAGTCACTGGGTTAAGTTAAAAGAGTCACTGGGTTAAGCTAAAAGATCACAGTGTGAAAACTTTTCCACTGTATATGCCATTCTGATATGTTCTGACCATTATGACTTTGTGTCTCATATTTATTCTATGTTCTGACCATTATGATTATTTGTGTCTCATTTGTCTCATTTTTATTTTTTAACAAATATTTTAAATTCATGATTACAACTGAACCCATAATACTGTTTATGATTACATGTATTTATTGGTCTGTATTATACAGAGATCAGATGAATGAATTTCTAATGATATGACACAACACTCCAGGGCTAATTTTCTCCGCCATTCGCGCTCAATCCTGAATTGCGGCCCTGGACAGATTACAGAATCTAACAATAACATTGATATATAATATATTCATTGCAATAAGCAAAAGAAAGAAATGAGTGGGCGGGTTTTTACAGCTTTTAATTAAGCAATCAAGCAATGTTTTTAAAGTTCGTGGATGTTGCCTGTCTTGTTGTCTATTCAGCAATGAATTTTGGGACAGAGGGTGCGTTATTCGTTGTAATTACTGGAAATGAGGGATATCTCATTTCCTAGGTCACACTTTGCTTTACAGTGAAGTTAAAAACATGTTATAGCTAACATCTGAGCACATCTTATGCCCACTAAAAAAAATATTTCCACTCAAAGTTTAGAAAAATAAGAAGTCAATGAGTGATTTTCATTATGAGTTTACACCCATATTAGCACATCACCTCCTGTTCAGTGACATGTGACTGTTGCCTGCAAAACAGTTCCTTAAATGAGGATATGCCGTCACACTTAAGCAACTTTTCTGGACTCTGGCAATCCCTGGGTATAAAAGCCAGTGATCTCCCATTTTCTGTTTCATTTGAACATTATGTGTGTTAATGATAAAACTGACCCAACCATGTCCGTAAAATGAAATGGTTTCGATTGAGCAAACTAACTGTCCAATCTTTGGTATTCCTGATTTTACATTTAGAAAAAAAAATGACATCCTATCTCGGTTTGGGGAACTGTAGAGGAGATATGATAACGAACTTGTACTCACAAATGGGTCCATTGGCGGCAAGTCATCTGCGCCGATGTTTGGAACTGCTGTACAAAGTGGATCGATCTCTTGGCAATTGGGCGCTATTACTTCGATGATATCAGTAATGTCATCGTCTGTAAGAAATGTTGAAAATGAACTTTGTCCTTTGTTATGAACTGGGGACCCCTGCACGGAAAGGTCGGCTGTCGCAGTCGACTCCGTCACTGAGTGAGAAGCATTCAAATGGGCTCAGTGTTGTCGAGTCAACCTCAGTGATATTGCGATCGAATTCGATGACATGTGCACGCACGCACGCACGCACACACGCACCCACCCACACACAGAACAACATTTGTCGACCTAAATGCTAGCCATTGAACTTTCAATGTCGATGTTGTCGAATACACCACCGTCCCCCATCGTCAGTGGTCACCACTTTTACATAACACTTGGCATCTCACAGAGAGCAACCTTAACATCTTTAGTATAACAAACAACTTTGAAAAATTCGTCAGATATTCCCGGGTTTTCTTTTACTGAATGGCATAACCATGTCGCACCACCAACTGAATCACTAAGCATGCAGGGGGAATCGACGGGAGTTAAAACGTGGGGAAACACTTAACAATAAACTGCAAAATGAATTACAGATGAATTACATACCACCGTAAAGTCTGAAGAGAATTCGTACTTACATGCTGATTGTGCTTGGGTTATAGGGCAAATAGTCCCATCTAGACCTGCTCCACACTGTGCATGGTACAAGGGTGAAGTGTCATCTCCATTCTGTTCGCACCGACAGGAGTAATCTGTTCCCGTTGGCACTTCGATGGTTATATTAAAGAACGGATGATCACTGCATATACCACATGCAACAGCACTATTCTGCCTAAAATTGCCAAATGCCTAGTAGTTTTATGCTATTTTGGACACAAGGTGTGGAGGTGACTTCCGAGCAATTTTTTTGACTAATTGAGTTTAATGACATGAATCAATTGCTTCAAAGATGTTCGCGAAACATAGTTGCATTTCATTAAAGATTCAAGAAAACCGAAAAACACAAAACATGCTTCCCTTTTTCTTTAAGACACTTGTCTTCGAACGAAATAGCAGCAAAAATAAAATAACAAATCAACAGCATTTAATAACAATTTAACTGCATACCCCCAGCAGGCGCCGAAATTGTCACCCTTGTGCCAGTGGTTGCCTGTAATCCAAGGTGCAATGCTTCCATCGGGGCAAGTAGCATCATTTGCAGTATTTCCATCGTATGTTCCACACAAACCTGGAAAACCGAACAAAATTATAATGTTATTTTTGGAAAAAATAAGCACCAGTAAATGCGGATTTAAAGGTTGCCCATCACAACCAAGTGTGAGGGTCTCTTCTTATTGAATAGCAAAATCCTCTAACGGTATGCAATATTGGGTAAGCAGAAATACAAAACAACTTTCTCGTTCAAAATTAGTACGCTCTCACATATCTTATTCTTTGTACACTTGTCTCCTTTAAACTTATTGCCGTGGGTGTTGTTATTATTTAACTACGATGTCTTTTGCATTAAAATACCGAAATGTAAAGCATTGATAAATACCTTTCACAGTACCATAATCCAGCCGGGTAGGCCTTACGAATATGTCTATGTAGTCGCTGAATGATTTGGTTATCAACACTTTTGTTCCTGTGCCTGGTAATATCACCTGCAATTGAATCAGTGACATTTATTTTTATTTTCCGCTATTTTCTTCAATTATGGTCACGTTTCCCAAGCCCATTTTACTATTTTGGAAGGGGTTACTTTTAAAAGAATACGTGTAATATAAGCCGTTTGTCAAATATGACACATGTAACTGATAAACCAACAGGATGTATCAATTGCTACCAAGATTGCAACCTCACCGATGTCGAGATGATTTCCAAGGAGTATTCTCTTTTTTCGTGCACTTTATTTCACGTTCCCATTTACTGTACGTACTGTTTTAACACCCGTTATCATAATCACTTTCTAGTTAAGATGCGAATTACAGACACGTACCTCTATATCTACCCCGTTTGACAACACTTGGGTTCCTGGTGGTAGAGGGTTATTTGAATGTACTACAGCTTGAATATTCGCACCAGGTACAACAGGGGCCCACGGATCTGTACGTCGGAAGATCACAATAACACTTGAACCTATCACCACAAACGCTCTCAGATTGCAGCCAGCACTTCCGCACTGCACTATTTCGGTGAGTACCTGTGATTTAAACATATAAACATAGACTACAGAAAGTTTGTGTGAAGAGAAAGGTCAAAATTGCAAGGAAATCCTTTCGCTTGAGAGAATCTTTCTCTTCAGACAAACCAATTTCAATGCATTTCAATACAACAGACTGCCGAGAATTCCTTTCGTTAAAGACAAACTTTTGCTTCACAGGCTTTTCTTTCAAACAAACTTCACTGTATATTGGTTGCATCATCAATCATTAACAAGTTTTCCCAATAGACTTTGCGTGGTCTAGTCTAGTCAGTCAGCCTCACAACTATGTACAGTTGACTGGTAAGTGACTGAAAATTTTCTTGACAAGGAAATCAACAGGTTATAATTTATGCTAACTTATCCAGACACACTTATCATTCCCTAAACTGATGCAGTGCACAACAGATACTGTTACTAATATTCTCAATTATTTTTCAATATTTATCAAATGATCTCAGGTGTAATTTGGTCTTTTTCCTTTGTGGCAATGTAGGAAAAGAGCAAACTTTCCTTTCCTCCCGTTACACTCTGTACAACAAAATGGCGAGTCATTCCAAAATGAGTTGGCAATATTGATGTTGATTTTTGCCTTTTCATGGTGACTTGCAACTTTTCATTTCCTTCTGTGGGGATTATATCTCTGTGTGTTGGGCCTTAATTTGACCTTGAAGCCTGATTTATGATGTGTGAGCTTGTCGAACATTGGTTACGATTCAAGGTCCTGGGGGTCAACACTAAGGTTACAGTAATAACGACGTAATTTAAAGGAAATCGGTGTAAAATGGCATACATGTATTTGAACAAAATTATCATGATCATAGTCTAGAATTTATCGGGAAGATGGGACATTTCGACTTGCGGGTTTTCACAGCAATGTGCTGGTTTGTGTATTAGTGAATCTAGGGGGCGCAGGTTCTGTAGTAAATCAGACCATGTCAGTCCCAAGGTCCAATCAAGGGATGTACATGTGCATACTGGTTTCATTGTTTGTGCAAAAAACGACTCTACAAATTAATATTCTGATAAAATATCTTGCATTTACCTTCAGCAGTATTCTCCAAATAAATACATGTTTTAAATAAACATATGTACAGATAACTGACCGCAGACTACACTATTCTTTTTATACAGCAGAGGCAAAAATACCCGATCATGAATCTGCTGGGAACATTTTAGAAGAGGCTGAAGCGATACCTGAAAAGGTTTGTAATTGTTGTCAAAAAAATTTGAGTTGAATAAGGCCAGTCAATGTTCATTTTAAGACTCACTAACTCTCAAAATCTATTCACTATTCAGCGCTAACCAGTAGTAATAAATACTCTTCACCTGAGCCCATATGTTTAATAAAAAAAGTTTATGTTCAATGTATTGAAGATGCTCTTTACTGTGTTTTACAAGTGAAAACATCAAAGAATGCCACTGACCTGAGCGTGAATAGCGTGATATCTTACAGGATCTAAGGGGGACGCAGTTTTCATGAAGTATTTGGCAATTATTATGAAGAATAGGATTAAGGACTAGGCTGCCCCAAGATTGGCATCCCCCGTATGAGAAATCCTGGATCCGTGATTAGAATCACTGTGTTATTAAAGCTGGTGTCAAGCTACACAGTGGACATCGTGTGAAGAGAACTATTGCCTCATACGAAACACTGGCGGATCCAAGATTTCTCGCACGGGGGAAGGTGGGGGGGGGGGCCAACCTTGGGGTGCCTCAATTTTTACGCAATAATCGCCAAAAACTGCATGAAAATGGAGATAATTTGTTTTGTATGGGGGGTGGGGGCCACGCCTCTTGCACCCCCTTGGATCCGCCAATACGAACGTTCTTTTTGGGAAAAAGGGATTTCTTTCTATACATTTAACTGTGAGAAGAGAATGTCTAATATGCGAATAAAACGGCTTGTCCGACAAGCCATTGTCTTCGTGCGATGTCTACTGTAATTACTCAAAAATGTGTGTCACAGATATATTCCCTGTCCTATGATGCCCTTATTACACCAGACAGGGATTCATTCATAACACTTTTCGGACTCTAATTGTACCCAAAGTTGATTTGCAAATGGACACAATGCTGATTGTGATTAAAGAACAATGTATCACATCGCACATCACACCTTTCAGCTGCCGAGTGTTTGGTTCTGTGGGGGTAGTGTATAAGGATTTTCTCAGCCCAATTCAATCACTTTTCTTTTCTTCTGTCCCTCCCAGAGTAATGGTTCTCTCAGGGTTTGTGGTGCACTCCATATTTTGAGAGCAATAGGTGTTTTGGTTGGAGTGAAGAATATAGCACGGGATTTTATTTTAAAAATTGGTGGTCAATGGGAACCTTTATTACATAGACCTTTGACTTGCTCGTAGATTCAAATGCATTTTATCTGGATGTGATCATCTGTTTTTGTTTTGTTTTGTTTTTCCCGATCGCCACACTTTGAAACCCTAGCTATGCAATGTAATCCAAGTGATTAAAACAGAAAGGGCCGAAACAGAAGTCAAAACGCAATACAGTGGAACCAGAATTTTACGTGTCTCTATTTTATGTGAAATCTGTGCTTTCAGCGAGATAATTTCAGACCAAGTGAAAATTTTACAATGTAACCAAACTCTATTCTAAAGGTCCCAGTTACAGGTGGTCACACTTAGCTCGAACACAGATAAATCGACGTTCGTGTCAGCTCAAACCCATTAAGATGTCACATCAATAGATTTCTAATGTAAAATTAACGAACAACTCAAACTTCTGCTTAGCTCGAACTTTCTGGAGGCTCCCTTGAGGGTTCGAGTTAAAACGGGGTTACCTGTATGTACCGGTAAAACAAGCACTAAGATAAAAATTAGCATGAGGTTTACCACTGGCGGGTCTAGGGGGGGCATGGGAGGCACGCCCCCCCCCCGGGCCAAGATTTCTTCATTTTCATGCAGTTTTGGGGGATTTTTGCGCTAAAATCGGGTAAAAATTGGGGCGCCCCAAGGTTGGAGCACCCCCTACGAGAAATCCTGTATCCGCCACTGTTTACTGTTCAACTCTGCAAAGATTACAACAAACGTTTGTACAAATTGAAGGAATTTTATCACTTTAACCTAAATTTTAGGTTCTAAGAGTTTCGATATTAAGGAACGTGCCAAGTATTACTGCGGCTGCACCAGAGGGGCACCAAAGGGAGCAGCAGACAAGAGGCTCTACCTCTACAGACAGGGTGGGCGGTAAGTAACTTCAGTCATACAAACATTCAAATTGCAGGGATGTCCAAATAATTTGGAAGTGCCGCCCAAAATTGGAAAGTTTTGCACTACGCACACATTCAAACAGGTGGAGAGCATGCAGCATAGGACTTTACAAATGCACGGCATCTGAGGGCTTCAAATCTGCATTTTTGTAGTTAAATTCTGCATATCCCACATTTTAGACGGCAGTTCTCACACGTCAGTTGCTGCCCAAACTATAATGTTGGGCAACACTTTTGGACACCCCTGACTTGCATTGTCAACCCCTCCATCCTATGACAAGAACATGAAAATAAAATAAATGTCAAATTTTATTTGACTGAAACCCAAGCATCAGTTTGTTTGCTTTGGTAATTCTGGCTGTCAAATTCTGACGGTAATTTCCACTGAAAATTTAGTTGAAGTTCGCATTGTGTGGCTTCCTCTTTGCGAAAGCAGTATGCACTACTTGTTATACTTGCCGCATCACGATTAACCTTCATACTGAGGTCTGCTGTAAGGTGTGAAATGGCCGTAATTTTTACAAAGACTTGGCTCAGGTTAAGACAATGGTCTAAAAGATGTGAAATACTTCACTCTTAAAACAGCTTTATAACATAATCTTCAAGTTCATTTTTTCCATATTCATAAATATTTGTATTTATTATTTTCAAGAAACGCTGTCATTGTCATTGTCATATTTTTCGGTCTCTTTACAAACGTCATGCCAGTGCTGAGCCCCTGATAGGGTTGTGTAGAAAATTCACACCTTATTTGACCATGATCTTGTAAGTGTGAAATGTTTACACCTAAAAGACCATGATCTGGAGGGTCTACCTTGCATGAAATACCAGTACTGATTGTGTTCTCAAATAGTCACCATTCCCGAGTATTATTTTGACAATCCGAGTTTCTTGTATTTACGTTCTTTTCATTAAACAGATGCTAAAAGCAGTTTAACCCTTTTCCGCATAGCAGATATGTCATTTTGCATGCTTCTACTGCATGACCTACTTACAACATGGCTGCCTACTACTCATGCAGCCATTAGACAACCCTAACATATTGGGCTGACAAATACTGTTAATCTTTCAATATTCATGAGGGTAAAGTGAGGTGGAAGAGACCTAGTTTCATTTGATTGGATGCAGCTGTGTTGTGCTGTGATCGTGGTTTCTTTGGGGAGATACTTGGGGAAATTCAAACATGCCAAAACATGCTCCATGCGGCAAGCAGCAACATGCAAAAACCTGCTCCATGCGGTCCCGTGACATATGCAAAAACATGCCCCCATGCGGAAAAGGGTTAAGCGGATCAACGCACTGTTCACGAACTGTACATGGAGACGTTAGGTTCAATATTGTTTCCAATGTTTCGAGATGGCAATTAGAGATTAACTACGTTTAAGATAACGTTTGATTGTGTGTGGTTTAAAAGTGCTACAGAAAATAACAAAAGATTACAAGATAAAAATCACTTGTATTGGAAATAGAAACGATTGCGATTGACGTTGCATTGATAGAGCTATGTGGTGGGACGTTGGTCCCTTTATTTCTATTTAAAGGATTTACTAAAATATTATGACAAAACCTGGCGCCCAACTTCATTCATTAAAGTTGGTGCTCAAAGGGGCGCTGGACGTCATTTAGTTACACCTTATCCTGTTACTAAAACTAGGAACCGTGACTTTTGCGTTCGATTCAGGGATTCCAGGAATTCTTATGTCACACATACTGAGGCGGGTACCCATTGAACGGTGACGTGAAAAGATAATCCCTTGGGTACCCAGAGAGTACGCCTGAAATTGCAATATTTTTTGATAAATTTTATACAGAAACTACACTTTACATGTTCTTGAAAGTTACTGTCAGCTCGTTTTCATAAGCTTAATAAACACCACTGCTGAACTTTAACAGATCCAATTCCAAGAGAGAAATTGGTGTGTTAAGATGAGCATTAAGAGTAGCGTTATGTTGTTTATTGTGTAACGCTACCAGACAGCGTTACACAATAAAGAACATAACGCTCGTCTTAACGCTTGCTGTGCATTAAATGATGGGCATTAAGTTTATGAAAACGCGCTGTCTGTCAAAAGTAGCGGAGGGATCCTCATAATTTCGGACGGAGGACAAACTTTCCCGAATTTTAAAAAATTAGCGGAAACGCTGTCCGTGTTCTGATTCCTGATGATGGTTTTTGATTAGTAATAACCGATTTTATACAGCTTTCGGTCGTGGTCCTTTTAAGGGAAAGCTATTATATTGCTCTTCAGTTTTTGCACAGAAGGAGCTGGACCCCCCCCCCCCCGGTATAAGGAAAGTGCATTTTCAGCAGTTTCGGACTGTGTGCAAAGTTGGAAGAAACTTGACCAGGATGCCCCCCCCCCCCAACTGGAATAGGGACAATGCATTTTCAGCAGTTTTGGACTCAGTGTGCAAAGTTGGGAGAAACTTGACTGGGACCCCCACCCTCACCCCCTCCCCGCAACGAAATATGGAGAGCGAGGCTGTAACCGGCAGGTTGTCTCTCTCGTTATATCTGTTGGGAGGAAATATTACAATTGTTGTGATATGAAATGTCACAAAGCTTGGCTAATTATTAAGTCGGTTCACTTGATGATTGATTGACTTGTTATTGAAGATGGTAGGAAATGGCAAATTGTATTGAATTGAAGGTCAGTGGTCGTATGTGTTTTCCAGAAATGTCGTATATGGAGCCCATGCGCTAAATATCGTATTTATTTGAATTGAAGCACCCTCTCGAATAGAAGCACCCCCTGTTTTTAGAAGGAAATACATAAAATATTTTTTCAAGCGTTTGACATTATTTTTTCATGTTGTAATATGTTGTCAATCGGTTCACTTATTTTGCAAGAATCATTTTGTATTTTAATGTTTAAAGTTAAATATTTGGATTTTGTATAAGTTAAACCGACAAATACTGCAATTTATTTATAGACTAAACGGATCTGTAAAGTTTTTTTTTCACACGCAGATCCTTCGTGTCATTGCACAATCATTGGATTCCCGAAAGTACTTAGATATGTATATTCTTTAATTAATATAACTGGCTGCATATTTTACAAAACTGGCGAATTTTCATATAAAAAATACAAATTTAAGGATCTCTAATGGTACAAAGCGAATGCTGTCGTTAGAAATGTGGAAATTGCGAAATGTAACAATTCATTTGTAAATGGTATTCATGTCAGACGAGCATGAAAGTCTTAGTTTGCTGAAATTTTGCATTGAATGATTGAATGAAGAAACGCAAATGACAATGTTCTCGTCGTAATGTGATGTTTAACGAATAAATATAAATTCATACAATATGCATAATAAAAACATTGTACGGAAACTTTGCCCTGGAGGCTTCTCGCATATAATGCACCAGTTATTGGCAGCGAATTGTAACAATACTATGACAATTCGACAAAAGTAGCTTGAATCCTTGCCAGGGTGGTTCCAGCTGAGTGATTTCAGTCACAAGCGGCTGAACATAG
>JBCAUI010533262.1:0-11207 GCA_038406195.1 Haplosyllis anthogorgicola | reverse complement strand
GGTCCATCCCCAACACCTCGTCCTCAATTTTTGACTTCATAGCGAAACCACCTTGCCGTCTACAGTAGTCTATCAACACAAAGCGTGATAGCCGAAAGTGAAATTGTCTTCGTTGAAGTGACAACTCTAAGGCGGGTGGAATAGCTCAGTTGGTTAGAACATTTTGACTTAGTCACACATTGCTGTGTCAGGAGTTCAAATCCCAGCTGATGCATGTGAAAGGAGTCCAGCCAGCCATGCTGTATAGATAACTATACAGTGTACACCTCTATTGGTGGAAAAGGCAAGTGTTGCACCAGACATGAATTTTGGGATTACCACACACAAGCAAGTAAGAGTGCAGGTGAGAGATCCACATTGGATTTAAAACCCATGAGGAAGGTCACACGAAGTCCAAAACAGGAGTAGTCAGTGGCCCCACAAAAGGATCCTGGTCCAACCAAATTTTTTTTAAAAAGAAGTAACAACTCTATTGTTATGTAAACACAATTAAATATTGTAGTTGCCATGTAGTTAAAAGTGACAACTCTAAATTCCCTACAGTATCGTTTGGAAGCTTCTTTCAAAGCTGTGTTCTTGACAGTCTGATGTCAAATAACATTAACAAATTGGGGTGTGTTTATGAATTAAATGAAAAATACCCAGTTAAATTATTTCATTAAATTGAATAATTAATTCATTATCTTTAAACAGAGTAAACATGAAAGTAAAAGAAGATTTTAATAAGTATTAGAAATCACTACAGATTCAGTTACTGTTACAAATGTTATGTTGATAGAAATAAAAATATAAGGAAACATGAATACTTTATGCAACCTTAAAAATGTCTCCTGCACAAAAAATACTTTATTTAAACTCCAGTTGCTTACTTTATCAGAGGATGAACATCTAAGCAACTTCATCAGCCTTGGGTGTCTCAGTAAATCGCAGCCTTACTAGACCAAGGTGTAAAATTAGTACCGTTCTTTTGAGGGAGAGACAGAATGTGCACCGACTGGAGTTGCACTGATCCCAAGACCAAGTTGTGATGGCTCACTTTTGGGATAACTCACACCAATCTTGGTAAGTTCTCAGATGAATTCCTGACTGGGAAGTTAAAAGTTACAAACTGCATGTTTTACAAAACTTCAACTAATTTTAACTCTTACTTTGTTCTGTAATGAACTGCACTTTCAGGTCTGTAAGGCTTCATGGAAATACCTTAAACTAACTCTCTGTTTAAGCAGCAATTAATTATGGCTTACAGCAAGCTAGGTTACGTCTAGTGAACCTACCTACACAATTATGTGGATTGTGGATTCATTCCGCAGCTTATCAGGTTGTGTGACGGAACCTGCAAGTGGAGCACGTGTCTCGTGTTACTATTAGCTCTTCTCCCCGAGGCAATTGACGGATAAATCACGGCCACGGATCTGAGTTACTCTAATTGGGTTCGGTTCCGTCTGGGTCCATTATGTATTTACCCGTTGTTTTGCATTGGCGGATCCAGGGGGCGCGGAAGGCGCCCCCCCCCCCTACGGCCGGATTTTTTTCATTTTCATGGAATTCTTGCCGATTTGCCTAAATTTTTTAGGGGTTTTTCGAAAAATTTTGGGTTGCGCTCCCCCCTACGGGAAATCCTGGATCCAGGCCTGTTTTGAACTTGGGGTGAATCTGCCCATGGGTTTCAATTTTCAAAGCCAAAATGGATCTGACACTTGTGAGCTTGCTCACTTGTGCACTGTGATCCCCAGGGTCTGATTTGCACTTATAAAAATGCACATTGTATGTGGGTGTTAGCAGGAAGCTATCTACACACTTCACATACTTCAAACATCGGTGAAGAGGTACCGTGCAGCCTCGATCCCACAACCTTAGTTAATTCAAGCTTGGTTTTTTCATTGTGGAAAAATGGTATCAGTTTCCGAAGTTGATTATCTGGTGTTTACATGACAACGTTTCCAGGCTTATGAAACTGTTTGTGCCGATTAAGTCTAACTTGTCTCATGTATCTGCAATATTTCTCCCAAATGCAGCATTTGGTCATTTGTACATCAGGCTACTTTGCTGCTGGACCACTTTGCAGGATTCATTAAGCAATACACATCAATACAAGGGAAAGGCAAATCTAATACAGTATAAATCTTATCCCGTGTAACACTCAATAACATAAACCTGATGGAAGTGTCACAAAGGTTGGTTCTACACTGTGATGTATTGTCCCACACAGTCCTATTCATTTGCACATGGTCGGTACACATGACGTAATTCATTGCCTGTAAATCATAGGGCTAATGACACAACTTGATCATCAATCAACTCTTTACTTTTAACATTTGTAGCAATCCCTGATGTTTAAACTTTTTAGTTGTTTGAATGCTATACCATTATTAGGGATGGTAGGGTAAGTCATTTGGCGCTTTTGTTACAACCAAAACAAATAATTTTAACAATTTGAATTTGAAGTATTACATTTAGCAGAAATTCCATGTACATACAAACATGAAAGATAAGTTGAATACCTATTTTTCGTCACGTCCATTAAAATGTAAAATAAACAAATTTGAGAAATAGTACAACAACCAAAAGCTGGTGTAAATTATTAACGTTTTCATCAGAAAATTCATTCGTATTCAGACTCCCGAATCGTTCCGCCACACAGCCACAATTCCACCATATAGAGACCATTTCTATGTGGCGGAATATCCATTTTCTTAAATAACTTCACTTGTAAGCAATTTAAGAAAAATATGAGTCAATGGTATGACAATTCAATGTCAGAGTTAGTTCAATCATTTCATAAAACATAACTATGTTGAGCAGAATTGGGTGTAGAAGTGTCAGAATTGACTTACACACAATTACATAAATTTTATGTTTGTTTATTAAGAAGAAAGATTGAGCATCTAATTTAAATTTCTGGATGGAACTCTTTTAAATAAAGAAAATAACTTAGTTTTTGAGTAATGAAATTTTTCAATATTTGCCCAATCTTTAATTGTTAATAGTTCAAAAACTAAGTTATTTTTTTTTGTTTATTTTGTTTAAAAGTGTTTCATCCAGAAATTTAATTTACATCCTGAATCTTTCTTCTTAATCACCAAACATAAAGTTAATGTAATTGTGCGTTAATCAATTCTGACACTTTTACACCCAATTCCACTCAATATGGATGTGAAATGGTTGAACTAACTCTGACATTGAATTGCCGTACCATTGACTCACATTTTTCTTTTATTGCATACAAGTGAAGTAATTGAGGAAAATGGATATTCCGCCACACAGTCAATGGACACTGTGTGGGATTTTCACATTAAATTGACACTGTATGGCGGAACGATTAAGTACCCTGGTATAGATTCATTCAAACAATTTTAAATTCCATCTCTGGAATTTTCGAACAACGCTAAGTACTGAGTGCAGTTAAGTGTTATTAGATAGTTCAGCAGGAATAAAGAATGTTTCATGAACAATAGTCTAAATTTCTGAGAGTTGTATTTGTTTTTAAAGTTGATTAAATCGACAGGTCCACGCTGATATCATTTGAGATGTTAATAACAAATAATAAGATATGAATCTTCTTTCAACTGACATTTACTTGTTGTAGAATAACACAGAAAAAAAATTCTTATGCTATATACATGGAGGTTATAAAAAACTGCATTGACTATGACATGCTAATTGCGTGAATTGAGTTGTTTCGTTATCAATTATTCAGTACCCTTCTGTAGTCAATATAAATTAAAGGTTAATTCAGTTTAGTGTGATATAGTTTGATGCCAATTGTTGGTTTGACTTACCCGCAAAAAATATTTCGTCCTGAGTAATTGTGTCACAATTCGTTGTTTGGTTGTCTGTTGCACCAACATTTACTTTACCTTGTCAGCTGCTACCTAATTGTGAGTCTCGTTAAGCGCCTACCATAGAATGAAATTTCCATCAGTTTTAAAACAAAAGCACATTAAACAACGTGAAATTCTTTCTCCGTCTTGTTCTGTACGTTTTCAAATTGATAAGAATTCCAGAAGCTGTGGGCAGCATGGAATTCCTTCATTCCCAAACTTTGAAATTTTCAGAGATTATCTCAGAAAATCAGTCCTGAAAGCAATAGAAATTCACCAGGGTGCAGATTCGAACCCCTGTACTGAAAATTTCTGATTCGGAACCTTGATACAGAATTTTCTGTACATGTGCACATGGCATGCTGCCATTTTTGTTTAGGAGATAATCCTAATTTCAAGGTAAGTTATGCTTAATTTCTCCATTATTTGCATAGGTACATGCACAAATTATGTGTGCTTTAATTATTAAAGTATTAGAGGTTCTGCAGGCCAAAATTGGGTAAGTGATATTAGGTATTTTTGTCGTTATAAATGTTTGAAAAATTTGCATGATTGCTGGTTCAATTTTTCATCCAAATTTTGTAACAATTTGTAATAATTTTTGTTATGTTTTCATATTTGTATCCAATAATATTGTATGTGGTAAACTGAAATAAGTAATTTTGTAGTATTTTAAATTCATAAAAAAGTATAAAATCATTGTCAAAAAAAATGGAACCTAAATTCTGACTAATCAAGATCTAAACATAAATATGAAGTAATTTTCCGCCTTTTGAAATGGAACCTAAATACAGAATACATATACATGTGTAAGACTTTTTTAATTCCTGTTTGTTTACAGAAAATGCCGAAGCTAGTGGAATATGATGACTCCACAGATAGTGATGAAGATGGAAGTAATCAAGTTAAAGTGAGTTCAATTTTTGAGTCCGAAGTAGACATATATTTGTCAGAGATTGAAGTGGCATTAAATTCAACACATGCAAATGTAATTCCTCTGCCTTATGGACCCCACCCTAAACTTGTAATTGGACATGATGACAAGGACCCTTTATGCACATCTCAATATGTGAGTATAAATAGATAGTAACACTCATAGATGAATATTGAAGATATACATGCATGTCTTTTATTTCATAACTACACATTCATATTCAGATATCTGTACTTTACCAGTTAAAAAGTAAAAAGGTATTTATCCTATCCTTTTGTTTAATATGTGAGGTAATCCACTTTTTTGTATTTAGTTAAATGTCTCTAAATTCTTCCAGAATTACAAAGAACCACCAGAAGTAGTTGAAGTAGATGATGTAAGTTTTAGAGAAATTTCTTCAAGCCAAATAATTTTGGTATATTATTTCATTGTTTAATGCTCAGTACAAAATTTTTAATAATATGATTTATTTCAGAGTTCTGACAATTCTGTTGAAATTGTTCAGGAGAAAACATCTGGTGTTGTGGAATCAGTTAAAATGGTTGATGAGAAATAATCTGATGTTCTGGATCTTACAGAAGGAACTGTAAGTAATTGCATTGATATTTATCTACATATTTGCTTTGTGTACTTACATTCTTATTTTTAATTCAGAAATACAAGTGCTAACTGGTCCCTTGACATATTGTCCAAACCACTTTCAAAAGAAGTAAGTAAAAATTATAGATTTTTTTATTCATCAATATAATCATGGAATTAACTTGTGTAATTTCAAATTGTAGCATGTACAAGAGGATTTAACATTGTTGGCAAATAAATCACCAAACCATGTTGTCCCAAAACATTGAGGCCAAATTGTTAGTATTGCTTTCATTTCTTCATGAATTAATTTACTTATATCTGTTACTGTAATAAATGGTCTTTTAAATATGTTTACCCATTTACATTTCAGGACTATTTATCAGAAACTATTAAAGACAGAGTTGATTTCTCAGTTCAACGGAATTCAGGAGAAGATGCAACTCACAAAGAAGCAATTACAAGTGTAAGTATATAGTCTTAAATGAAAATAGGAATTGGTGTTTATTCAGAATGTATGTGTCAAATCATATTGTGCTGAGAGACATATTATTTCTCTTTTTTTCATTTCAGATCTATCGGGAGAAATCTTATTTGGATGAAAGTGGACGTGATGTATGTACACATGATACTATGCTTCATAAAGCTGCAGTTGTAAGTAGTGTTTTCAATTAGTTTTCATTTATATTTACTTATGTTTCAGTAATTCTTACTAGTCATTTGTATGAATTTTTGCCTTTCTTTTATTATAGGTTTATCACAAATGGTCTATTGAAACAGGAAATGTAGATGAGGAATATGATTTTGATGTTCAAGTGTATGTTCTTCACATGTTTCAGGCACATGCGTAAATATTCTAAAATTATTTAAATTAGTTATTTCTTTCTGCATACATTTCTTGTTATGAGTTTGGAAGTTATTGACTTTTAAGGGAAATGTGTATTGCATTTCAAAACAATTGAGGCTACCTCCTTTTGTTCCTGTTTTTCCTTTTGCAAATACACCTTCAAGTTCAGTAGTATATTGTACACAGATGGTTTGGTGTCAGCAGTTATGCCAACTATGCCACCTTGTAAAAAGCAAAGTAATGTATGTATGCTTGGTGTATGGTACAAAATGGTACTACAGAGTTTAATCTAATTGCACAGAGTACAGATGGTTGTTTACCACAATCAGACACAACTTTCTCCTCAAGTCAGGAGTCTATAAAAGCATTAGATCTAACTTTACAGAAACAAATTAAAGAAGATCAAGATGAGGTTGGGAGTCAGAACACCTGTTCCACTTGTGTAAGTAGTAAATGTGACTCCAACTGCACAAGGAGGTGTGAGGGAACATCAGGTTATGACACTGATGAACATGTATATACCTTCAAATATCGAAATAAATATCAAATGACTTTGGCCGAGTACAATTCTGATACCCCCAACTTTGAAATTGATGAGTCTGATGATTCTGGAAATTCCAGTGAAGATGGTGAAAGTAGTGATCACAGTGGCTCTGACAAAAATAATCGACAAAGTCCAAGGAAACAAAGTGAAGTTATTCATCACAGTGGCTCTGATGGAAATAATCAACAAAGTCCAAGGAAACAAAGTGAAGTTATTCATCACATCATCAACTTAGTCCTCCAAAGGGGTCACTGGAAGGTAGTGATCTAAATGCATCAGTTCTAAATGAAGGTGGTGATCAAATTCCACTGGGTCAAAGTGAACTTCCACCAGATCAACTTAATGCTCCAAAAGAAGTTAGTGAGCTACCTGGAGAAGACATTATGGAAGATGTTCTCAATTGTGATATTACTCAGGAGGAGGATGAAGAAGAGACAATCCAACAAGAAAATTCTTCTTCAAAAGCTGAAGAGTTCATGATCACTACAGATGAAGGCATAATGCTGCCAGCTCTGAATATAAGTAAAAGACTAATTACAATAAATATGCTCTTTAGATAGCCTACAGTTATTAATAGAAATTATTGCATACAAAACCAATTCTTGGAATATATAATTAAAATACTTTTGACAATAATTTCTGTTAAAAATTCTTACCAATGTTTGTTGTTATACTTTTAGAGAAGGATTGCCATGTAGCTTGTTGCATTTATCAATCTTTTATGAAGGCCAGCAGCACTGAATTTGTTTCTATTCTAAGTGCCTTGAATAGGAAGGTCTTCTGTGTGAGTATTATTATTTAAAAGCATTGAGTATTATTGGAGGACAAATATGGAATTTTTTTTAATCATGTTTACTTTTCTTGATCATTAAATGGTCTCATTAACCTTTTTTCAGCCTGCAGACTTCCAAATGGATATCTTTACCTCATTCTGAATTCAGTTCAACTGGCCTGGTGACTTCACAGAGAATAAAATGAAAGTCCAGCTTCTACAATATATGGAAAGCAACTTCAACACTCTTGCAGTAATTATTTTGCATTTAAGATTCTTTAATAGAAATATGCATGAAAACAACCATTCTGAACCATTTTACAAAGTTCCATAGAACCTAAATACTGTATTTTTTCAGATCACTCTGGCTCCTATGTTAGCTGAGAGAGGAATCAACTTAAACAATCTAATCCATGACATATGCATCAATGAGAACACTGGTTATAAATTAACTTTGCTCATGTTATGCCAAATGTATAATGTCAATGCCATTCTCTTACATTCCGAATATGTTTGGTTCAATTTGAATGAGACTGATTTCAGTAATGCTGCTGTGGTCCTCCTATTCAACAACCACAGATTTTTCATTGGAAGTGTACCAGATGGTGGCATAGAATCTGTATGGAATTATCCTCTCAAAGGATTCAATATGAATCAAACTGTAGATTTCTATCAAAAATTCTGTGAGTGGCAGGAAAAGAAATCCAAAGAAGTCAAAAAACAAAGGAACAAAAAGAATTGGAAAAGAACTTAAAACTTATGCACCAAATTGATCTAGCAGTCAATGGCAAATCAAAACCCAATAATGTAGGTGCATCAGGAAAGGCAACTTGGAAAGGACATTCCAAGCCTACTGGTAAATCTCCATCTGTGAAGTCTGAGCCAAAAATAATGACTTCAAGTCCTATGAGGACCAGAAGCAGAGGAAGTTCACCAGCACAGAGTTTATCACCGATTCCAACCAAGAAATATGAACTTAGGAGCAGTGAATCTACTCATACTACTAAGAAGAAGCACCACTGCAGTAAACACATCAAATCCAATGTGTCTATTCCTAAGCAAAATGCACCTGTTTGCAAAAAGGAAAAATGTCAACCACTGGCAGAAGCAGAAAGCAGTACTTCCACTGATCAAAACAAAGACAAGAAATTTTTTGTACTGTTGATGGTTGTGATCATGTGAAAGGATTTAATAGTGTCAAAACTCTGAATGAGCATAGAACAAACAAACATATGGAAGTCTGCAAATTCACTTGTGATCGTTGTGGTAAAACCACAAATCATAAAGGAGAATGTGATATGCACATGTTGAGGCATTTGGATATTAAGCCACATAAATGTAGCTCCTGTGAGAAGTCTTTCTTCACAACTTCAGAACTCAACAAACACTCATCTGCATGTGGTGTTCCCAATCAGTTCAAATGTACCAAATGTGAAAAGTCATATTCAAATGAACATTTGGAGAATGATCACTCTAACTCAGAACAATCAAGATATGTGTGTAGTATATGTCACAAAATGTACGCCAGGAAATCTGGTCTGTATAAGTACAGATTAAAAAACATACTTGAACTTTGTATGTAGAAATGTGTCAATTTGCATTGAATTTATTTTCTTTAAAGAAAAAATCTATGACTATTTATTAATCTGTAAACTGTTGTATGGTATTTAATGGATATTCCTTAATTGAGATGATCTCATTTGGTATCCTAAGATTGTTAAATGTTTGTACGGATCCAATGGATGTTCCTCATTTAAGATTATCCCATTGATACAAATTTTCTAGTACAGGTAACACTATCTTGTATGGTATTTAATGGATGTTCCTTAATTGAGATGATCCCATTTGGTATCCTAATATTGTTAAATGTTTGTACGGATTCAATAGATGTTCCTCATTTAAGATGATCCCATTGATTTAAAGGTTTATGTACAGATTATCTATGCAGTTACTCTCCATATTTATTGATGCACAAAGTGTGATGAATAATTTTTTCTAGGAACTCAAGTGTTTGGATTATGTTTGTCTTTAAAGAAAGACTCATGATTCCATATTTATTGATTCACAAAGTGTGATGAATAATTTTTTTCCAGGAACTCAAGTGTTTGGATTATGTTTGTCTTTAAAGAAAGACTCATGATTCCATATTTATTTATGCATAAAGTGTGATGAATCATGTTTTCTAGGAACTCAAGTGTTTGCATTATGTTTGTCCTTAAAGAAAGAGTCATGATTCCATATTTATTGATGCACAAAGTGTGATGAATCATATTTTCTTTATATGCAAAGTGTTAGAGGGATTTTTTTTGGCACATAGGTGTTTGTGATAATTTGTGTTTAAGAAAACACTGGTCCAAGGGAATTTATTACTGTGTAAGTCAGTCTAAAGGATTTTTTTAATTTTGAGAATATGTTCTAAATATTTTCTTTTTCTTTCATTGTTAGATTAATTGTGTGATACAGTCATATTGTGTGATCTGTTGAAGTTTATATATTTGTAAAAACATACTTTTATAATCCTTTTGGAAGAACACATATTCTGTATTTACATTCCATTTTTTTTACCTGCACATATTTGTTGGTGTATGTTTGTAACACATTTTGAAATAATAATAAGAACAACAACAACACTAATGTTCACTTTCACAATTTTTTTTATAACTTTGGATTTGCACACGGACATTTGAAATAAATGTAAATTTTGAAATATAAATTCTGATCTCACTTCCCCAGGCTCTTACTGGGCATCAGCACCTTGCCCTCATGAATGACCAGCTGTTACTGATATTTCATGAGGTTGAGCATTTAGAGAGTTACTAAATACCCTCCTTGCACCATGCCCCTTACCTGTTACCCCTTACCAGATGATACATACCTACTTCTGTGTGATGCTTTTTCAGATGTCATCCAACCAAAACTGCAGATAATTCCTTTGAGCTGATAACAGGTGAATGTTTATTAAATTTGCTGGATTTTTTCTCTCTGAAGTCATTAGATTTTGACTTTGGAATATTTTAACGTTTACATCTAATAATTGGGCCAAAATGTTGATTTGTTCTGTCCGCAAATCAATTTGGTATTGTGGGTGTGTCGACATTATTAAAAATTCTGATTTTCCCACCAAAAATTAAAACTAGCAATAGAACCATTGAACTGTCCCTATGTACATTTGAAATCAATGACTTAACTGCTTTCTTCATATTTATTAATTTTTTATTTTATTTTATTCAAAGAATAATACAGGTGAATTACATCACATTAATTAATAATTTTATAGTGATGTATTTTCATTTTAAATTATTTGGAAACAAATTTATCAGGATTTAGGTTCCAATCTGTATTAGGTTCATTTTTTTATTTACATTTTCAATTAAGGTGTGGAGGAATGATACTGATATACTGAAAAAAGTCAGTTCACAGATGAAAGAAGGTTTATTCCTTATGCTGAAACATTGCACAGTTCCTATTCATAGACTCCAAACATGTAGACATTTTGTGGTAGATTCTAACCTTGGTAAAGATGGGTTTTATTTCACTCAGAATGTATTGAAAAATCCCACATTTATATTGCACACATGTAATTGAATATATAAAGGAAAAAAATGACCAAAACAAAATTCCCTTAAATTGTTTTATTTATCCTGGAAAATGGGCCAAGAAAGCACAAATTGAAGCATGTCACAATTAACATTGGTATGATTACATTAATA
>JBCAUI010533251.1:0-11208 GCA_038406195.1 Haplosyllis anthogorgicola | reverse complement strand
TTTAGATTTTTGGCCTAATTAACAGCAATTACCATATATAGTAAATTGACAAAAATGGTTGCCATTTTTTCCGTCATTTTTTAAAACTTTTGACCACAGAAAAAGTTGTATGTTCCACTTTCAGAAAATGACATATTGTTCCACTTTCAATTGACCTACATAAAATTACCTTTTTTTGCCAATATGTATATAACACTTTTTCCCGTTCAGCATCCCATAGTCTGGTTAAAAGTCTCATAGACTTTAAATCAGACAAAAATTATGTCATAAAAAATTTTTGATACAAGACTTCTTTTACTGTAAACAGGGAATAGCAATATTCATACATGCGCTCATTTCCGATTTCTGCATACAGGTCTCGACTGAACAACTGATAACTAATGTTGGTATACAACAGCACAACATGATGGTCTTAATGAACCAACATCAACAGGGTAATATCGCCTACGATCAACCGCAGGATGGACAAGGCTGGGGCAATGAAGAACTGTGTCACAACAGCCAGTCATCCGACGGTCTAAGCTGGGAACAGCAGCAAATGGATGCCCAAGCATGGCAGCAGCAATCCTATCATGAAAACTCGCAGGGAACGGAAACAGAGCCGGAAATGGAACACTGGGTTGAGGTGGGTGCGGATGCAGAATCCGTAAAAGCTGAAGACGTTATGCTCGAGGTTGAGGTCGAGTCCCAAGGTTCGCAGTGTTCCGGACCGCTCGACCTTTCTTCCACCGAAGTTACTATCGTAACTATGGACCAAAACATACCAGTTACATTAGCAGCCGTTGTGCAGGAGGATGAATGAACGACAATGAACAGCATGCTCCAAAGTGAGAATTACACAAGACTTAACAACTGTTGTCATGAATTTACGGACACATAAAAAAAACACTAGATACTACTTCCAACCCCCGTGTTTTGCGATTACCTGCCAATTATGATCAGATGTGGCAGAACAAAAACCACATTTTTCTTTAGTGTAAAATCTTTGCATCTTATGCATAATGTGTGTTCGGGCAGGTAAATGAATTTTACGTCGGCTCCTTTGCATTACAGAAATTTTGTTTTCCCCTTTAACTTTCAGTGGGTCAATATTTTACTGGCACAACAGTAAGACATAACTGAGAGAAAAAACAATGAAAGCGACAATTTAACACTGCATGTTAATTTACTGTTATTACTAACAAAACGTTTACATGAATGCTTGGTAATTTCACGGCCTTTATTAAATGCAATTAAATCCAATATAATTATTTTAATTACATATTTTATTGTAAATGTTATTACCGTATTGTACAACGAGTAACGCCCACATTCAGTTTCGTAATTACTTGCTCATTTAATCTTTGTCTAAGTCTACTCGTTCGTCATATGTTTCAGTAGTCTCATTCAATAAAAATGGCTATTGCTAACAATAGGTTAATTCTTGTAACAAAACATACATCGTGCAGATAGTTTAATACATACTGCACTTTATTTCGACCAGAATTGGCGTTTAGGGCTTGGCCACACCAAGCTTTGTCGTTTGCTTTAGCTTTAGTATTTGCTTTGAAAAGTAAATGGATTCCCATATAGTTTAATGGAGTGGCCACACCAAGCTTTAAAGCTGGCTTTGCCGCTTAGTGTGGCCACCACATTAAACTAAATAGAGACCCAATCATTTTCCAACGCTAAAGCAAACGCAAACGCTAAAGCTTGGTGTGGCCGAGCCCTAAGTGCATTGTTTTGGCCACATGCACAACTGGTATTGTTTCGCAGAATGAAGAGTAGGTGCATCTGTTCCCAGATACTACGCTGATTAGATAAAGTTAAGAAAGAGTGTTCGAGTTCGTACGTATAATGTGTATGTGTATTCTATGACTAGAATTATAGTAGAATATATGGTGTGTAATAAATACATTCACGTCTATTTTCTTCGTGTGTGTGCGTATTTGCATGCTCGACAATGGACATGTGCATGTGTGGCTTTATGTTTTGACAGTGATGTTGTGCATGATGAGATAAATGGCTCTGAAGTCTGATGTTCCGTACGTTTCATAGATAACTACTCCAAGAATCACAATGTACGTGACTGTCATTCGTGTTACCTTCATAATCCTTCGTTCTTACTCCATTTTCCAAAAATGACGTACTTTAAAAGAATTACGATCCACTTACGATTCGAACAGTTGAAAAACTTGGGATACATTTTTGATCTGAATGGGAATATGTGCATGATGATACGTACGTCATATTTTGTATAATTTGTATGCATATGTTGCTTCGAGTGAATATTTGGACCTGAATTACAACCCCTGATTGCAAATGTTTACCCTTGAAGTTGTCCTATCAAATTTATCTAACAAAAGATGCAAAACTTTGCAAATACCCATGAAAAGCTCCTACAAAGTGGGAATAACGTTTCAGAAAACCACACAATATTTTTCACATTATGATATTGAAAACTCGGACCCTACCCAGAACGAAAACATCTCGTTTTATCATAGAACTGTGGCTCAGATCACATGTGTGTCGACTCAATACAAATATGACAAATATACAAGTTTGCCGAGTTAGACATGATTAGAATAGTAAGATATAGATCATATAAATATCTCATATGTGCAATGCACCATTCGTTGCTTTCACTTTTGACACCATTGACATAAAAAACAACTGGAACCAGGATAACAGTAGACTGCATTCAACAGAGAACCACATGTCAATGTACTATTCTCTTATACCAAAAGAGTCATTGTTTCAGATATGTTATTACAGTCAATTACTCTTATTGACTACAACAACTAATTGTAAATTAAGAGAATTTTGCGTGTAATACCAAGCGCCAATGCAATAATAATTCAGCATAGTTGCAGTGACCTAACCCGCGCTGTTTATTCGAAAAACTCGAATTCATTGTATTTGCTTAGGCAGTACATATGTATCTAAAGGCAAATATTTAATTCACACTTGCCACCTTTTTATCAAAAAGATTTTGAACTCGTTTTACCATATATGAATGTGTAATTTTTTAATGCGTTAGGCACCTATCAAAACTAAGTACCACAGGTTCAACGCCAGAGTCAGTGATCCATCAAGTTGCAAATAAATAGGAATAATAACTACAAACTTATGCCCAGATGGCAAACAATAGCATTTTATTAACATTATTTCCACATTTTGTATTTAGGTTCAGTATCTGTTGTGTTTTGATATCAATAGGAAGGGGGTCTAAAATGATTTAAGGTATAAGGTGTCCCTTTGACTGTGTCTTTAGTCCAAATAAGAGTTGTATTAGAGTGAAGTGGCTCTGCCTGGGGCATGTTTTCTACCATTCCACACATACCTCTATCAAGAGGATTTAACCATACAGTAAACACTCTCAATTATGCTAATTCATACATCTTTAAATTACGGTCTTTTTAAAGGTGTTTATCCACATCACTAAGCTAATGTTACAAACCATATTGAAATACAAAACTGATACAGACCTCG
Source organism: Haplosyllis anthogorgicola (assembly GCA_038406195.1). Classification (NCBI taxonomy): domain Eukaryota; kingdom Metazoa; phylum Annelida; class Polychaeta; order Phyllodocida; family Syllidae; genus Haplosyllis; species Haplosyllis anthogorgicola. The sequence goes on along the minus strand of JBCAUI010533251.1, from coordinate 7,737 downwards.
GGTCTTTTACACACTGTTCAAAACAATAACAAATATGTTCATGCTTATTGAATAGAGTGACATATCTTACGTATAATTTGTGTACAAGTACCAAACGTTAAGTGACACAATTCCATGATTAACGTAGACACTTGGAAGATTTTTGACAAATTTGTATCTGACCCGTTCATTGTTGCCTTCCTGGGAGTGATCAGTTAATGTTGAAACATTGGTTTGAAATTAGTAAGGCTTGCTGGACGTTGCTTGTAACTTGAATAATTTGCGGTTTACCTTCTTATCAAAGGGTCTTTGTGAAGCAATGTTTTACGAATAGATAAGAATAGCTTAATATCTGCTCTGTTAAATCACATTAAAGTGCAAACAACCTTTCAGTTTGTCTACAAACGGCTTTTTACATGGCCACCAGACTTAAAAGTTTTGAAAAATAAACATTGCCGAAAGTCATTGTCTGCTTTGACAATGAGCTTATCTGGGTCTTACATGCCACTTTTATGCCCATAAGTCATCTAAAATGGCATATAACATGAACTTGAGAAGGTCCTACAACTTAGTACAAGTGCTCAGCCTGTGTACCAACATGACGTTAAAGCCTACTGCAAACACGTTGGACATTTGCACTGGACAGAACCGAGATACGTCAGAAATGAATTGCTAGTTTACCTAGTCATGCTGGGTATACATATATGTGTTTGAACTAGCTTTGTCGTAAGTGATACCTTCAAATACCACAACTAGTTTTTGTGTAGATGCGAACCTAAAAAGGGTTGAGTTCACAACTTAATGCTTCCCTCGTTGAAGAGGAAATTTCTAACGTTAAATAGGGTACAGCGTCTTTTCCAGTGCCAAAACCTATTCTAGCTTTGCGAAATATTTCAAAATAATTGAGTTCTGAAAATACGTTCTTTGGAATTTTTCGGGCTTGAATGAATCACCGATCGTTCACATCAGCCTGCCTTACAAGTATGTAAACGTATAGCAACATATAGTTCCGTTTAGTCGAAAACATTGTACGCCAGCAATAAGCAATGTATTAAATTGATTCTTTGGCTGGTGTCCAAACAAATAGCCATCATTTAGTGACTTTCACTGAAATTCTGAGAAATTGTTGCATGAATGAGCAACGGGTTGAATGCATTGGGACATTAAATTCAGCTTCTTTAATGCGTATAGTTAAGTTGTATATGGGATTAGGAATCGTTATCGTGCAATGGAAGAAACCGATGGCCTCGTGTTACAGAAACTGTAACCAATGCTTGCGTAAGTTAACTTGGCCAATAATTTGTTTCCATTCAATACAGCTTCAATCTGTACAAAACAATCAAAGAAAGAGATGCAGCTACATAATTGCTCTACATTTTATTCAATGACCGAAATAATAGGAATATAAGTACAGTTCGAAACGTGGCAAAATTTCCACAGATCTTGAACATGTTGAAGCAGTCTTTAACTGTGCTGTTGATGCTGTGGTAGAATTGGCTACCGCAGTGAGTACAAATGTTGTATGTGTGTGAGAACACATGTAGAACATCACAATAACAACAGGAGATCCACTACAGTGAACCTTGTTAGTGTCTAGACCCACCAGCAGAAGAAACCTGTACACATGCATTGGGCCCTCCAAGAGACTGATTGGCTATGGTAAAATTCCAAGACGTAGGAATTTTAATTGACTAAAGTATCATGGTTATACTAAATCGCACTAATGATGAAAGTATATATATTTTAAATACGTAAAGAATCATATTAGTGCTTCGAAGTGAAGCTAGCATTGCTTATTTTAAGATTTCAGGGTAAGAATTCAAATTGAAATATCGATATAATTACACCATCAATGCGACCATGACAACAAAGAGGAATTCCGATGAAATAATGATCACTGCAATGGCCTCGTTTCAAAAGCTCCGGTTCTGTTGCTTGCTTCAGAAAAGCGATATTTAACCTCTGTTTTCAAGAATAGATTCAATATAAACCCTACGACTTTGCTTATTAGTAGCCCATTAGCCTCACAGTGAGCGCACAAATTTAAGTTATTTCAACCTATTTGTGTAACGGTGGCAATTATGTGATATAACCTAAGCTAAGCACATGGTAAAGGAAACTCTCAGTACAATCGAATACCTTTTTAAAAGTGACGCACCAACAATTCAAAGAATGTGGAGAAAACTGTGTCAAAGTATGCACGCAGTATCCAGAAGTTAGAAGGTTAATGCTAATGGATTCTCTATTTGCCTAAAGTCTTTCCCTAAGGTCAGAGGATACAAAATGGAGGTCACACCATCATTTAAGTGACCCAGACTGAGAAAACATTCGGCAAACATCAAGGTTTCTATGCAAGTCTCCGATAGCAGAGTTTTCAATTGGCGAGCACGGCGCTTGATGAGAACTTGAGACACGAGTTTCAAACAGTCGAGAGTAAAACTTGTATTGACTGACAAACATTCACGGCAATAATACTGTGTAATTCAGCTGAAACTCATTGTGCCCAAATTCTGAGACACTTCCTCCTTGTTGGGGCCAACCACCAATTGATGCAAAATATTTTGCTTTGTGGAAAAAGTTCAAAGATAGGTCGGCTCCTGGAACCATTAACGCTACAGATTATACCTTCCAAAAATAAATGCGTAGAGAACTTCGTCTCAGGAATAAATAGCATGATATTCTAATTATAGTCCTCAGCTAATGTACGTGTGAAAATTAAAGTTGAACAGTTAAGTTAGATACAAAAGTCTGAAAATATTGGCAATTTTTAAATTTGCACCGTTTCAGAACAACGTCTGGTTTTACATCAGTGACGAGTGACATGGTATGTTGGCAGTATTATATCTGAATGCAGTAATATATTTAAATGCAATGGATGACTATATTTAGATCTGTTACGATGTAAATAGTTAAGTACTGTACTATTTATACAGTTGTCAATACATTTCTTGTTTTCATTATGTACAGATTAAAGTACATTATTTCAAATGCACATCGGAATCATTGAAAATTCTCTTGTTGGGAACAGACAAATGTACTTACCCGTACAGTGAGGCGGCCTCGTCTGTTAAAGCAGAGGTAATTACGATACTTGGCACTTTGGATGCGCACCCTACTACCAAACGTGTCCGTCTCCACCCGTAAATTGGCTGAAAATAAAAAAAATGTTAAAATGTATCTCCCGTTTGAAAAGTGGACCGTCCTAACCTGGCTTAGACAGGATTTTATTCGCTTCATCTGTTGTTAACTCAATAAGAGGAAATCCTTTCGGTGTTACAAATGTCTTACACAGTATGCAAAGGTTGAAAAATATTGTCTGGCACGGTAAAGATTGTTGTTTAGTTGTCACGGAAATGAGTAATTGCCAGTGAGTTAGGAATTTACCTCCATTTAATAAACGTCATTCCATTACATCTTGAACAGTAAGTGTCATGATATATATTATAGGTGCACTAGATACATTTAGACTTTGGTATTCCGTTGTTCAATTGGCTTCTTTAAAAAGTTAATTCATTAACACATAAAGAATGATAGTATCTGAAATTCGGGTGAAAGTGTAAAAGGATACGTAGAATTGTGTTGGGTTAAATCTTGAACAAAGATCATAAGGATGAGAAATCTATTACGTGTTGATCGCTTCGTATTTGACCTTAGAATCTCTGAATCCCGTAAACAGATGTAGTAAAAAGTTTGAGTAAAAGACATTGATGCCTAAAATGCAAAAATAGTAATGGGAAAAAAGATACGATGACAACTGGAAAAAAGAGATCATGATCATCATGATATTTCGTGATACAAGATAAGTTTTAAGTGATGTAGGGAGCATGACCAGAATCGACAAGTGGCAAACGGTTTGCTTCTTCGTGGTTTTGGTCGTAAAAGGAACAAGTTAAGTTTCAGTATAATCATCGTATTATGGCAATTTAGCCGCCAAGTTCTCAAGCTGAGATAGTGAGTTAAGATGACACAATAACTACCTTCAACGAGCACGTTTCTATATAATGTGGTTTTTGCAATGATAGAAGAAATTAAAATTCGAGTGACATTTTTCGTCGCTACAAAATGCGAGGAATGTTGTTTATCATCGGATGCCCTGTTATCTTGTTTGCAAAGATTTTTCATTTTCAAAACTTTTAACCATTTGCAATGATGTCTAGGTTATGTCCTGAATAGATGTTTGTATGCAAATCCACGATCTTTCATTTACTTGTACTAAAAACATTTCAAATGTTTATATATTTTTCCTTTTCATCAAAAGTGACTTTATTTTCCGGGAAAAACATATTTTCCATCTGTATGAATAGCTGAAAGTTTTCTCTCTTGGGTGTAGTTCTTAACGCAGTTATGTAGTAGAAGACGTTATGTTTTTCTTGGGTAATTTAGAACCAAACTTGACTCACTTTTTCTTTTACACTTTGCAACACATTTACACTAATATTCCAACCATTCACACATATCAGTTGTTATAAATTCGGGGTGGGATTCTTCTGATATCGCAAAGACAACACCGAGTGTCTTTGATAGCTACACATACTACAAGTAGTTTTAAGGATATTGCAGTGGCAGATAGACAAGAAAGAAAGCTTACATAACATAACCCAAGAAGCACCAGAACAAACTCTGGAAGGTTGCAATGGTTGGAATACCTATCAGTTGCTAGACCCCTACGATGTAACAAATCGTATGATTATTTTCTTGTAGCTATCCACCCTGCATTACATTGGTTTTGGATGAGTTATGCTTACGTCCCTTATTTTTTCAGTGTAATATATGATTACAAGATCATGTAGTAAAGTGCCGCAATGACAATTGACATTGACTGTCTGTAGCTTTTGCACTTTTGAATGGGCTAGTTTGACATACAAGGCACAATTTCAATTTTTCTGTTCAATTCATTCTTGTAGTGTTGGCGCATTACGGAAGTTCCACTGGTAGTGAAACAATAGAATTTCACGCTGAGCCTCAAGTTAAAGAAGTCTTTTTTGTCATGTAATGTTCTATTATTGATGGAATAAAAGATCATAAAAATTATAGGTCACTGATTGCCTATTTCGGGGATATATGCTGTGCAAGTATAAATCAAGTGTGGTTAAAACTTCAATTTCAATTTTAACAATTACCTTTTCTTATAAGACGAATTATAAATTGGGTTTATCCAGGTATTTGCTTTAGTACTATCCATTCAGTATCTAATAATCAAGCAAAAACTAGATGACAGCATCAACAACCAAGCTGGTGAATTGACCCAATACTTTTTATCAAAGGCAATGTAATTCTAAGTTGTTAGATACCAGCAGTGCATATGTTGGGAAGCACAAATAGGACACATCAAATGTATAAAAGGGGTTAACTACAAAAGGTCCTATCAGATTTCCCCTCCAAAAGAATTAACGGCAAGTGACACCAGTAGAATTTTACTTGTCACCAGCACTTTACTGAGACACTGGGGTTTACTTACATTACAAACTACCTGGCAAGATACACATTTGGTTCTGCTGGCCTGGAATCTCAATAGAGTCAGATATGAGGTACCGATAAGAGTTTGGAAACACCCTTTCGTGACGCATCGCTATGTGAATCACATATTTACCTATTTTATGCTGATGATGCTGGAGAACTCATAAAAATACTTCACATTCTTAACATTGCGTTTTTATAATATTTATATCCTGTTTTTGATATGAATTATTGTGGGTCTTTTCTCATAGTTAGTTATGGATGCTTAATGAATAGCCAATGTTGATTTGGCGTCTTGCAATACTAATTATTTCCCCGATCTGGTAATGGTATAATGTTGGCAACTCTTACAAAGACACAGGACGGAAAAGTTGGTAACACGAAGTGGAAAATTGAATATTATACTAGATTTTACACATTTATTTTTCGAAAGAAGGGTGTGTTATTTCCAAATAGAGTAGTTTGCATTCTTAAAACAATTTACATACCCATGATCATAAATTTCAAATATTTGAACTTCCTATGTACAAGTTTAGAGGTTCAAAGTTCAGGGAAATATAGTCATGGGGCCTAATGGTTGCAAAACAGTGTTCTTTTCTTTTAGCTAAATGCTACCTTGGGTACACGTTTTAGGTTATAATAACAGCAGGGCTATTGGAACTGTTTATTAAAGTGTTCCATTATCTTTGGTCTATGTTTTACTCTCTTGGAGGTCACCCTAGGGTGCAGAAAGACATCACCTCTAGCAAGCCTCAGCATGACCTAATTACGAGCTCCAGGCTAAGGTTCTGCAAATAAAGGCCACGCTAGTTTATCTCATCGTCCAGACCTATAATTTGCAACAATTACTCTTTGATGTAGACTATGCATTAATAATGCCTGTATGTAGACAAACCACCATCCCTCGTACGTTACAGATATTGTGGATACCAGTCATATCAAGCGTCCATTGTGACAGTTACGATTCATGAAATGTTCGGTGCATTGACGTAAATTTCATCATTTCAAAAAGAAAAACTGCACTAAATCATTTACTAGAAACAATAGGCATAATTGATATCACTAATTTAAATTTTATTGTTATAGGTACAATGCCTCGATCTTTTTAGCCGTATAACCTGATCTATAATGCAAATTCTACACATTTATGAATAATAGAACAATTTCAGAAACAATTCAACGTACTTTTGAAACTTAAAGCATTTCTTTATCAGAACAAAAGAAACATAAAATAGAACTGTTTGTTTTTGTGATGTTTATGAAACTCTAGTAATCGGAAGCCACTATTTACACGTAAAATGAGTAATAAGCTTTGTGCACCGATTCCAATAGTTTGCTCTCAAGTAGCATTTCTTTCTTGTACGATTTACACATTACATCTTCTTTGCACATGTGAATAGTGCACGGGACAACCATGAATATTCCAAGATTTCAAGATTTACAGGAAGAACTAAAACCAGTCGTTGTCGAACCGATCACTGGCCGTGTACTCACTCCGCGCTTTAAACTTTGAAATGGAATTTGCTGTTCTGATCCAGATTTGCGAATTCAGTCATATTTCATCCTGTGTTGATCGATTGTAATAAAATTTTAGAGGCCCACCAGCCCTTGAACATTTGGTCCTCCCCCATTTCCCAGAAGTATTCCAAGCTGGATCAGCTGGTATCTTCACTTGCAACATGTTATTTACGAAAACGATAATTAGCTTTTCAGAGTAAAGTGAGGCAATTCAGTAATAAATAATTTTCTTTCCATTTTATTTTTAAATTGGGAATTAATACATAGCACCGTACACATCAGTGCGACAACACGTCCGAGCGAATAAGGATCGGATCGAACTAGAGGCGCTGTTTGTTGCAAACATCCTGTCTGCATGTAAATGAGGGGCTCCCCATTTGTGACCAGGGTACTAGTCCTGTTGTCACTGCTATATATCCTATAATCTCTTTGTTGCTATTATTTATCCGTCTAGGTCACTGAAGGTGACTAAACAGTTAAGTACAACCACGGTGTTGACTGTTTGGCTGAAAACATAGTATTTCCCCATTGCAAGGTTTGTCTTTTGGCGATTCAGATGAATTTCAATGCTCCCTGTGATAGCTTCTCGAACGGATTCTAAGTATACACTGTGCCTAAGGGTGAAATAATAAGACACGAGCAGTATGGCCTTAGACTGTTTTATTGAGTGCTGAACGTATGTACATGTGTGTGGTGTTGTGTCCCCGGCAGCACTGGCTGCTTACTGGCTGGGTTGACCTTTATACTGCTGCAGTTACCAAGGCTATGGGTAAACAGAATAGA
>JBCAUI010533250.1:0-23863 GCA_038406195.1 Haplosyllis anthogorgicola | reverse complement strand
GCTTGTGACTAAAATCAGTCAACCGGAGCCACCCTGGCAAGGATGCAAGCTACTATGTCGATTTAAGGTCTTTCAGTTCAAAATAGTACAATCCGGGACCATTTCAATTCTTGCATGTTATTCCAATACAAATTGTGAAGATGACCCGTTACTATCTATTTGAAGTAAAATGCCACTTTGCGACATTTGTAATTACAATTAAATCATGTATGATAACTAAAATTTATAATAAACAATGTGTGTTGCACTTTTGGTAATTGGTACTAAAGTTATTAAAGCAATCAGATCTGTTAGATCTGACAGATCTCTCAAAAACCGAATTAGGAAAAACCTCTATTATTTTAATAACAAATCACTGAAGCATTCTGTACCTTCAAGCAACATCTTATTTCGCTTGTACTAATATTTATCCTCCTGGAGGGGCATGATAACAGGAATATAAACATCAACAGCTTTATTTATGTACAGCCTTTATCTATAGAATGTTATGCGAAGGGGGAAGGGCATGAATGTTCAACATGTCTTAAGCTTTCTAAATGATGTAATTAACCTTTCTTTACATTAGCACAGTTACTAATATTCCTATCATTTTGGAAACGCACAGAACAAAAGAGAGAGCAAAGAATTTCACGCTGTGCTTTTTATGCGCTATTGTTCCAAAAGTGATATAAATTTCAGTTTCTGAAGCAGGATTGAAAACCCTATCGGCAAGGAAAACAATCATGTGAGTTATTAACTGTTTTTCCTATTTGTTTTTTCTACTAAGGCATATCAGGCAGATTTTGCAGATTGGCCGGGAAATTTAGACTAGTTTTAGTACATGACCAATAATAGTAACTTGACAAGGACAACATTCAGAACAGACTGAAATTAGTCACTGACTACTATTAGTTATTTTACTGATAATAGTATAAATTCCTTGCCAAATCTGCCTATTTAACAGGGCAAAGAATTAGGAAAAAAACTAACATGTGAGTGAAAGGCGTCGCCGTCACTCGCTGAACCAGCACGCAATCATTTTAGACGCCACTGGTACGCCTGAATATCTTGAAAATATAATCCTTCAATGATTTCTTTAGACGTTACTTTGTCCTAAGAAGACACTGACGGGATCCACTTAATGGAAACAGTTTTATTGAATACATCCACATCATTTTAAAAGCTCCGATACAATAGTGTTTTTGTGTTTCTCAGTGCTCAGTGTTTTGCCCCTGTGTGAACTTGGGCTGGCTTTTAGTTGATGTGTAAGTAATAAAGGATTCTACACTTTTATATGCTTTCGGAGTGTTTAGCAAGATGGTAAGAAATAATATGAATCTATGTAAGAAAACTTCATACCAAACTCTCGCATAGACAATAGAGAACACCCAATGTATTTGATTTTAAAGAAGCGAGGTCCGAATGTTATCACAATATCGAGAATTACCATTGATGCCCTGTGGATCGTGCAAAGAAGGCGGTATCTTCTAGCGTGTAATCCATATAGAATGATAAATCCATTGGGTGTTTTTTAACGAAATGAAGAACAAACATGCAGCAAAAGTGGTCACTGTGTGGACTGTAATCTCCAGATCATGAAATAACTGTTAAAAGTTTGGTGCTCCACAACAATAGAATTTCATGCTGAGCTCATTCAGTTCAATTTTTGCGGGACGCTAAATTTTTGTTAGTAATTTCATGATTCGATGGGAACTTTTCTTTAATTCTAGTGTTAAAATTATTCTTTGCAGTTATGTATGCAAACTAGCACTTCAGAAAGTTTTATTGTTTCGTTATGTACTATCAGTTGTTTCTTGTTCTATTTCCGGTACAGTTGTTCCCGTATTCTACCTGTGATTCTGTGTGTTGTTCTGTGTAATTCTCTCTCCGCTTTGTGTTGTTGAGGCTGTGTGATCTTCGAGGTGAATAACATTAAGTGATGAACGATTCGTGTTGAACAGCTACAACAAGAACATCCTTCTGGGGAACGAAAGAATCTCGATCAATTTTCGTCACGAACATCTAACCGAACCGGGTGTCCAGCACCGTCAGTTCCTCCCATAACATCATGTGGAAAATTCTGTTTCATGGGAGTATCCACCTGTTTCTGCCTGTTTTGCATTATACAGAATTAGTATAAAATGCTCACATAAAGGTATATCAGAAAGCTGCTATTAAGGCGCTATCCATGTGTATGGGTGTGAGTTAGATTATGCTTTTGAATGCTTTGGAGGAAAGACAACTTGAGATCAATGTCTAAATAGTCAGCAGTACACGTAAAGCAACGTCAAAAGAAAACTTCTAATACTAATTCCGTGTACTACTGACTATAGAGAACACCCAATGATTTTGTTTTCGAGGGAGCTCGGTCTGAATGTTATCGCAAAATCTAGAATTTTCATTAATACCCTATGGAGCATGCATAAAGGGCGGTACCCCATAAAGTGACAAATTCATTGGGTGATTTGTAACGAAACCAGTCTTTTTGATTATGAGTGGTAAACAATCCATTTGACAAACAAATTGTATGATTAGCGCAAGTCTTGTATGCTGACTGTAGTGAGGCAGGTAGTATGAAGAACCCACTACGTTTTCGGGCTGCCAGCCCATAGTATAGTATTTTTGGTATTATAGAATAATAATATTATAGTAAAGAATAATACTCACAATGTCTTTAAAATCCATGCGCCGAGTTCAAAACAGGGATACCAGTGGCCTTAGAAAATTTTAAAACTTTCTTGATTGCGTAAATGGAACAATTGTCTTCATTACAAAATAAAGAGCACAGATTTCATCTGTAGTTAAGCTTTACTAATACGCAGTTGATTCTCATTCACTACAAGAGATTCTCTAAATCTAATTCACTTAATGGAACCGCTATTTCCTCAACAAACCCTCATTACAGCGGTCCAACCGAGATTACTTTGGCGAGTAATCGATTAATTTCATCTAATTGATAAGACTTTACGCTTTAAGAAGTCGAATCTTCTTCGTTGACAATAAACGAGATGGCTTTGTCTTAAGCATAGATTTCTTCGGTCATATCAAGGTGTAAAGTTGGCACCGGCTAAGGCATTTCACCCATCTTTATGATCACTGAATGGTACCTTTTTCAGGTGACTATCATCAAGCTTGGGACTCACTTATCCCTGTCAGGACGTCACAAAGCACAATTTTCTTTGTAAAATTATGTGATGCTGAACTGCAGTGGTAAAGCATAGGGAATTTTTGCCACTGACGGGAAATAAATGCACGCTAGACTTCGTGGTCTGCTGGTCAAAACATATTTATTCGACATCCTTTTGCCCCGTCCCCATTTAAAACTTGTCTTTGCTGTGAACCTCCCCTCGGAAAATTTGTAAAAACGCTACAGTCAGCAATTTATATTGACCACTTAACAAGTTGTATACAGTCAGGGGTGTGCATTTAGATCTAAAGGAATTAAAGAATATTGGTATGCACATAATTCCATTCAATAACTAAATTCTTTGCAGAAGAGTAGAAAAGAAAATAACACCATTTAATATTGACTAGAAGGAGTCAGTGTTAAATTGTGTAATTGTCTTTGCTCTTTTCTGAAGAGTAGTTTCATTAGTGAAGGGAAATATGTACATACCAACAATCTTTAACTCCTTTAGATCAGAATGTACACAAGGGCTTTTCTATTTTTGTTAATATTTCCAGGATTAAGCCCAAATAAAAAAATGGCAATGGGAAGTGTTACCTGGCGTATCACACCCCTGGCAGTTGTACTGAAAAAGAAACTGCTGATTTCAAAGAAGATTAAAGGGATGCGAAAATTGGTCTCAATTAACCCCTCTGATACCTAGGGCAGTGCTGGTCTCCCCTGGCCCCCTGGGTCTTATTTGGACCCAGGAGGACCCTCAGGACCATATTTAGCCCAAAAGTGAGGTTTAAGAAGAAAGCGTAAATTGACTGGGATTTGAAAAGTGGCCCATTTTTTTCATGCCCTCCCCCCTAAATAGGGATTAACAGGGGTTGCAAGGGGCAGTGCCCCTCATCTTCAAGCAAAATCTGACACTTTCAACTCTTCAAGCATATAAATCTAGAGGTATCTACAACTTGGAATTGGCTCATGGTCAACACAGCAGAGGACCACTCTCACTAAGTGCCTGGCACCAAATAAGGTCCCAGTCAGTGAAAACACTAACACAAGTAACAATTACACTTTTGAGGTAGATCTGGGGAAAATCAAGGGTGTAAGCCATCTTTAAACAAGTGTAGTGGCCATCTGGTGACCAGCTCACAAACCAGACCTGGTGCTGTTCAAAGCCCTATGGTAACCCTGTGTAATTCTCATAACATAATTTAATGGTGATGACTGCCTCCAATTAGCATGCCCCCATTTCTCCTCTTAAAAAGCACTATTTTGCAGGACCCTAGGGTACCAAAAGGGTTAAACGATTTATTTTGTTCATGCATTGCACTCCCGTGGTCTTAGCATGTATACATGACTAAACTTCATAGCTTGAGTTTTGGTTCCCTCCCACTGACTGTCAATCTTTTGATGCAGACCTTGTTTGCAAACTTGACCTGACCTTATATTTCTATCTTATTATTAGACTTCACACATAGCACAGCAAGATTGCAATTGTAGTAATTAGCTATTGTGAAGGCTGAATGAGAATGAACTGGAATGGGTTATGTCAACCAAGTGGAAAGCAAATGTAAACAAACAAAACTTGATGTGAGGTCATGAACTCTATGCATCAAGTGCAGACAATAGGGGAGCCACCAACACGAGGCCTACAAATATAATTGAATAGCGGCAGGATTGACCTTGCTTTTTGATACATGTTTAATTGATTTTATCAAAATATCTAAATTAGTGTCCCAATGTAATCTAGATAAATCTAGATATTTACAAATTTTCGTTCATATTCAGACATCAAAGATTTTAAAACCTAGCTAAAGTAGATATCTACAGATCTAATCTAAAGGTTTATTGTAAAAGGAATTAAGGATTAGCAAATATGGTAACTTTTGGAAATATACGTGTCTATTTTATCTAGCTACCTATCTTGTCTTTCTGTAGACATCTAAATATCTAAAAATTGTGACAGACTGAGATACCAATCTAAATGACTTTAATATTACCACATGTTCATCTGTGTAACATGTGTCCTGTTTGCACTCTTGAGTTCGCACCAAGTTCTCTGGGTGAGCCCTTGACACAGACAAAAGCATGGGAACAGAAAACGTCTGTATTTGTCCAAAAAATAGCAGTCACGACAAAGAACAAAACCACAACTCAGAGTACTACAAAGCCTGGCAAAAAGAGAAAGGAATAGTAAAAAGTAGAAAATTATACAAACAGTAAAGATGAAATGAGAAATTAAACGAAAAGCTCTTGAAAGGATGTTGGAATTTTAATGTTTTCAAAATCATTTTAAAATCTAAGTGTACACTTTAAATTTAAACATTTTTTGCACATGGTCGTATTTTTGCATGTGGTTTTTCAAATGGGAGCCATGGAAATATCATCGCGATGCAAAATATCCAAATCCGATACAAATCATGAATTCCTGTCAATTACAAAACGCATACAACAAAAGAGGAACTTCCACGCTGTTCTTTTGATATACTATTGTACACAAGTAGTATTTCCTATCCCAATTTAATAACACAAGTACTGTGCGCGAATAAATGACACAAATTTATCTCCTAAATTTGATTTCATTTTGCGACAATAGGGTTCAATTCTGTGGCTTTCAACAGCATTACACAAAAATTTTATCATTTGTGTTCATAAGGTTATTGATGTAATCTGATGTAATACGTGATTGCGAAACATCCTGGAAAGTTCTCAGAAAAGTAAGCCCCAACAAGAACGGTAATAGCCAAAGGATACCTTAAGGTTACCATCATATGGAAGGTTCTGAATGATGTAACACAGTGCAATAAGGTACCTATTTTTGTGTATTGATGCAGCTATTATTCCATTTACATCTATTTACAACAAATTAGATGAGAATGATGAGATGAGTGAGTGAACTTGTGCTTTTTTCTGAACTTTTCTCCTTAAGAAAAATAGTCACCACATCAGGCCACAATTCATTCTAATTAGGAATCCATTCCTTTTCAACAGACCTTTCAAAAATAGATCCCTTTTTCGTGACACGACAATTACGCAGCAAAAGCAGTTCATTAATTGGGTAACTTAACAGAGCGGTTAGTTTTTCTTTGAAGTTTCATAAACAGTTTTTGTTCTTTCTACACTGACGTCATTAATTTAATCGGACACATGTTTTGGGAGTGTAAGCCAGACTGCCTTTTTAACTTTGCGTGCAGCGCAATTGAATTGCCTCTAATTGAGCACATAAGTTTGTGTTTTTATACTGAGCATGTTTATTGTGTTAATCATGTACCATTTATTGTTTACTTTCATCAACTTTTCTTTACCTTTAAGACGGAAGCGTGCAATGACTTGAGACCTTGATCACACACTAACTCTTTCTTATCACTTTTTATTATTTTATCGTAGATCATGAATTTCCTGTTATAAATAGCATCTCCCAGCCCCACCCAAAACCAGAAAGGGGCTAATAAAGACAAAAGTTTCTACATCAGAGGGTGAAATTCCTATCATTTTGGAATAATAGCTCATCAAAAGCATAGCGTGAAATTCTTCGGTTCTCTCTTTTGTTCTGCACGTTTCCAAAATGATAGGAATTTCACGAGCTAATCTCAGAACCATGTCTATGCTCATATTGTTTTGATATGTTCTATATATTTGTTTTCTGTATTACATAAGTCTACTAAACACTCCTAAAATTTTCATCAATTGCGTATAGTTCGAGAACATGAAATTGTTATGAAAGTGCACAAATGCACAGTGTGAATTTCTATTGTTTTAAACTTAACAGTAAAGAAAACATATCAAAACTTTAAAACGGAACCTTGACAGGAGTTCCACCATGAGACACTATGTCGAATAACATAACACAAATCACGAAATTCCTTTCAGTTTAACAAAATAGAACATCAAAGACACAGCGTGGGATTCTTTTGCTCTGTCCGTTTCAAATTTAATAGGAATTGCAGAATATGCTGTGGGTTTATTTCTGACAAATTATTTCTGAATAATGTTCAATTTTGTGGGAATAATAGGAGTCAGAGGATGAAATGTCCAGTTCAGGCTCTACATTTTGAGAACAATAGGCACTTTTGTTTGAGTCAAAGACACAGCATGAAATTCCATTGACACATAATGAATTCTATTTCAGGAACTGCACTGTTTTTTTTCTAACAATCACTTCCTCGCAATCACCCAGAACTATAATGATCAATTTTATCGTCATATGCCTGGTTCAGTTAGAGCCTCACAGTTTCTAATCATTTTGCTTTTAAAAAGTCTTAAACTACAGAGATTTTCTGTTTAGATCAGCACAAAACGCTAAATGTCTCGCGTTTTTACCAATACTTTACTGTAATTACCTTGAGTAATGAATTGAAAAACAATCTCCACAGATTTCTTTAAAAGGTCAATTTGCGAAAGAACATGGCATTTTCGCTTTACTCTAAGTCGCAGACATACATACTAACGCCACTTAAATATACTAACCAGTATTACCCTTGTGAAAGCACCCGTGCTCAGGGAAAGCAGATTTGTAACTTCACTCAGGAAATCGGAAACGTTCACTGTAAAAATTAACAATCAACATCTGAACTTAATATTGTCGAATGTTTGTTGAACTAATTTGTTGAAGCTACCCTACAGGACACATTGTGCAATATTGCTTTAGCTAGTGAAGTTTATGGGCTTGTAAGATGACGGATCTGAATTATTTAAGAACTCTTTTTCATGTTCTGATCTCAGCAAATATTTTATTACTAATTCTGGTAAGTACTCTTTATGTTATTAACCCAAACCTAGTTATTAAAAATTAAGAGTCATGAAGGGACATTTCATCCTCTGCATTTCTTGCTTTATATTACGCAACAAAGAGTTAAATATTCGTTCAAACCTCTCCATTTTGAAAACAATGGAAATTCAAGTTGTGCTAGTGTTTGTATTTTGATACAAATGCTTGTGTGTCAAAATTTGCATTTCTTCTATATTTATTTATTTTGCGATTGCAGCTAAACCAGTATAGTTAGCGTCATCTTAGCATGCAATTGTATTAAAGTGGGGCGAAAGTCATTAAAAGTGCTCCCCACACACCCGGCTGTTGACCATCAGCTAGCTAAATTATTATCATATCTGTTTACTCGGGAAAGGGGTAATATTTGATTACAGTAGATGAAGACATAGCATACACTAAATTAATGTTTGAAAATGCCGAAATATTTAAATAGATGGTATGGAGGTACAAGGGGAATCTGACATTTTTATAGACACAAAATGAAGACCATTTAGCCACCTGTGTCCTCTGGTTTTATGCCTAAAGCAAAGTTTTTAACTTTGAGAACCCACTGCAATACAAATGATGCTTTATGAATAGTCATCCTTCTATCAAAAAGTGACTATTGGTATGATGTATTGAATTCGCTATGGCAAGCTAATGGAGCTTACTTTCTCGGACGTAGGGGTGCAACACTTGACGGGCCTAAACCCCAATGCAGATCATGAAATTATCTACACAATATCATCAAAAGGTCAAAAGGTCCCGCAACAATTGAATTTCATTCTAAGCTAATGCTGAGCTAATGGTGACGAGGCCTTCAACTTTTTATAAAAAAATTATGATCTGGTATATTGTGTATTCTCGCAAAGTCTGTCCGACGTCTGCAAATGTAGCGCATTCGACTTAGTTTGTCTGAAGATCAGGCCGTTATGCAAACGAGGACGATTTACTGTTCGTGACTTTCAGATTAGGCGAACTCGATAGACCTCTTGAAGATCGGCCACACACGCTTGTTCCTTGTACTTTTTGCATGATAAGGATAAAAATACAGACACAAGTAAATATTGGTGTCAACTCTCTTGCCAATACTAATTAGCAAGTGAAAATTATCACATGGGAAGAAATGCATGCTTGTGACTTCCATGCAGAGTTTTTCTCGAGAACACAAACCCAGAATGTCCATTGTTTCGATGTTCCGTTGATTTCTTAATAATAAGAAAGAACATATGATTTTGGAATTTAAGCATGTGGTTTTACACCCTAGTCAATTTAAGCGCTACATGCATAGCATCCAGTTTTCTTCGGTATGAAATAGCCGCAGTATGTACAGCCTGAGTAACCTTCAAACTGTGTATATATAACACAGCGTTGACTCTACCAGTGGTGGTGTATTCATCCTACGTTTCTAAGGTTCAAAAGAAAATTCTTGTCCAAGCTTTCCATAGTCCATCTGAAAAATAGTATTTGGCTGTATTGTAAAATTTTCCAAAGTTCTTTTTTCATCACTTGAGTTCCATCTTGAAATGGACAGAGTCTATGAAAGTTCATGAAAAAAATTAAGACCTTGTTCGAGACTTGATTCTGGATCCTGTATTGAAGTAATAATTTTCTTTCACAGGCTCGTCCATCCCCCCAACTGTCTCTTGAAGAAGCCCAAAGATTCCTACAGGAAGAGGAAACTGCTCCAACTCCCCAGGTCTCCTTGGACTCGGCAAGAGTCTTATTACAGAGCATGCGCAGAACTTACACAAATTCTGAATACTATGACATATCTCTGCTAGAAAATCCAACAGATGTACCAATAAGACATGTAGCTTCCAATGAATATAGTCAAGTTAATCCAGAAGGAGTGTTGCCCAACAGAGACGGACCCACCATGACACTTGGTGACTTTTTGGGAGAGAATCCTGGCGATTACAATAGTAGAACTGAAAATACTGGACAACCAGGAGCAGGTGGTTATAATCCAGACACGGAGGGTGTACCAAAGAATTGGTCTGGAGGAAGTGACCTTTCTTCACACAGGACAGAAACCAGAACTCCTGAGAGACAACATTCTTGGGATGAACCCTTCAGATACAATTACACGACAGGTGGACCGTTAGGTTTTAGTCCATGTGACGGCATTGGGCCATGCTTGCGACCAACTGGGTATGAAGCTAATGAAACAAGAACTGAAGAAGAGATCGAGAAGGACCTGTGGCATCCCACTAATACGAACATGACCAGGTGAGAGCGGTCAATCTCGTCTTATCATGTGAATCGAACGTTTGTAGATCAAAGCATTGTGCGAATAAAATGATGAAACATACTTAAACATACGTCTTCAAGAGAGAGTTGCAAACTAATAATTACATGTAACTTTAACATAACGTCAAAGAAAATTCACCAACGTTGGTTTACACTGCTACCAAGTGTGATCAATGGTGAAGGGATCAGTAGGTACAAAGTAAATGTCACAAACCGGCATTTTATAGCTAAAATTATATGATGATGTGCTGGACTGCAATAGTAAAACATAGGAATTTTGCACAGTCCCACAGTCGTGACAGTACCTGACGGGCAATAAATACAAACTACACTTCGTTCCCTACTGGTCGTGGAGAATGCATCTTAGGAAATTAGGGGTACAAGGTGACATTAGAAAACTGATGGAATGTTGTGTTTTCATCAGACATATCTTGTTTTAATCTGCAGGGAGGAATGGTTGCGATGCGGTGGTATGAGTTGTGAAGAGAAGACCATGGCAGAAGATCTATTGCAGCTACTCACAACCGAACTCGTACTAAGTGAATTTGAATCTCCAGAAGCTGTAAATATTATTCTAAATATCTTTCTTAGTTTATTCATTTTTTGTCTGAATAGTGTTATTTACCGGGTTGACATTGTAAATAATTAACCTATTGGTGAATTCTATTGTTTTTCCTTACAGGAGCTACCAATGACGAAATGTGGCTCTGAAGAATGCAGAAAGATGCTAACCATGTTTGGATGTGCAAAGGTAAGAAAAAGGAATGACAACATTTCACGCTTTGTTCTCTACCGACACCAGCTAGTGCATACGATTGGCATGACCTATTGGCTATGATATAAAACGGGTGCTTGAGTACATCCGCTTTGCTACCTTATGCTAACCGGATCATAATGCGTGGCTCGGGCCATGCATTTTCGGCTCATCCAAATGAATGTCCCAACTGCAAGGTGTTTTCGTGTGTTGTACGCACAAACTGTGCTCTCAGCTCCTGAAATTCCTATCATTTGGTAACACACAGAACAAAAGATTTATAACAATATGCTTTTGTATGTTCCAAAAGTAATAGGAATTTCAGCCTCTGAACAGATGATTATTTTTGTTTTAGTTCACGGTGCCTCAGCTGCAGGACATGCTGACAGCGTTACGCCGCCGTCGGGACTTGGATCTTGTTGACAGAGATGTACAGACCCAGGAGGACGTGGGAATCTCCCGACCTGCTCCTGAACGACAAAAAAGAAAACTGATCGATTTTACGGTTAAAAGTTTTCATAAATGGCCAACAACCACACCTATACCCTACATGTTTGATGGTACTCATAGTAAGTATGGAGCGGTGCTGCCAAGAATATGCGGTGGTGGAAAGTCCCATATTTGATAACAGTTCTTCAAACTAGCACATATTTTCTGAGATACTGTTAGCGGTTTTAACCATTCAGAACATGGAGCCCAAAGTCGACATTAGTTCATTTGCAAGAAAATTTACACAAAAGCTACCCAGTCAAAATAAAAGTCACGGTCATATTTCATTTCAAAATTAGATGTGCTTAATATTGATCATAAAAAAGCATCGCGAATTATACATTGGATTTAGTCTATAGCCGTTCAGGTGCTGGCTCCACCCCCCCCCTCCCCCATCAGCGTGACAGGCTGTCTATTAATTTACTATTGCAGTCCAACTTATCATGATTTTGATAATAATTTGAGCTGGTACCTGCAATATTTCATTAGTAAATTTGGACATTCCAGGCGCCTTATATTTGTTATTGCCTGAAAAATAGACCGATGTTCTCTGCCATATCTGCCTAATTTACAAATTCTATTTTGTCTAATTTGCCAAGAGTGCAAGAAAAATAAGAATGTCAATTGTGTTGACATATACGTTTTCTCTACCTTTCAGCCTACCAGGAGCAGCAGATCATCCGTAACGGCTTCCAGCACTGGATGGACAAGACGTGCCTCAGGTTTACGGAACTGAATCGTCTATTGTCATACCAGTACACAGGGCGTATCAACTACATACTTATCACCAGAGTCCAGACACAAGGGTTAGATCAATATAATTCAATTCACCTAACTCAGCTTATTACAAATGAAACTTCACAAAGTAATTTGTCATGGAAGAAACTCGCAAATTCCTTAAATTGTTGTCAACGTCTAAAACAAATGCTTTTGAAAGTCTAAAAGACAAAGCGGGAATTTCTATTCCAAAACCTATAGGAATTTCAGACACTGTGGCTCAACTCCTGACAACCTCTTCATTCTCAAAATGTAAAGAACATACAGAGTAGAAATAAAGTCAATTTAACCCTTAGAAAAAAATCAGGTCAACAACAGCTCCTGGAATTGTTATCAATTTGGAAACGTTCAAAACAAAGAGAACAAAAGAATTTCACGCGGTGTTTTTGATGAGCTATTGTTCCAAAACTGATAGGAATTTCATGAGCTGAACAGCATGACAATATATAACGATTCAGGATGTCCTACCGAGAGTTCATATTCGGATTCATATGATTCATTGTAATTTCCAGATGCTTATCGTTCATTGGAATGATTCCGAATGAGAAACCTCAACAATTGAATCTTGCACCGGATTGCATCTCGGAGGTGAGACATTTCATGCATTTGTGTAGAGTGTAGTGTAGAGAAAGTGTTAAAAAACATGAGGTAGTGACTCAGAAAGTTACAGCCTTATCAGACCTATGTGTAAATTGATACCAGTGAACATTAGGCCGAGGGCTCATAACCAGATTGGATGAGGTACCTTGTGAAAAGTTGAATGTTGAAAACCAAAATTGAATTGTCCACATTCACTCTTCTGTATTTAACATTTAAAGACAATTTCAAAATCAGGGATAACACTGCAACATCTAATAATACAAAAAATTATCCAACCGACATCTTTTAATTTCAGTTCGGAATTCCGGTTCACGAGATTGGTCACGCCCTCGGTTACTTTCATGAACAACAAAGGTAAACAGTTTACACATGTTGCTGCTCATACATTTATAAAAGCTCTTGTAAAGCCCATTGTGTCTCTGAATGAGAACGCTATTTTGACCCATCATTAGTTATCCATGTACCATTTTCTATTTGAAATACAAAAAAATGTGTTAGGAATACAGTCATACATAGTAGTAAGCTAAGTAAGTTTTTTTCCGGGCCACAGTACAAGATTTTCCTATCAGTTTTTGACTTGAAAAGTAAAGAATAGGCTCTATTGTGATGCACAGTTTGATACCTTGGTGAATAGGACCAAAAATAGGACCAGAGTCAATGGAGCCAAGTGGCCGGTTGATTTAAGGCAAATTGATACAGAAATCTTCTACTGGGAATGGGTCGTAAATCCAATACACGTTTTGTATTCTGATGTTGAAAGGTTGGACAGAGATTCGTACATCACAGTAAACTGGAACAATGTCGCCGGTTACACCGACCAGTTCCAGAAAGCCGCGGGCACAGTTATTCAACCATGCCCTTACGATTATTCATCCATCATGCATTATGCCCCTGACGTAAGTAAAATAAACATTTTGCAATTGAAAAAAGCGTCTTTAATTTCCTATCATTTTGGGAACAATAGCACATCAAAAGCACTGTGTGAAATTATTTTGTTGACTATTTTGTTCTGTACGTTTCCAAAATTATAGGAATTTCATGATACGGAAAACGACATTAATATAACTTTAAGGTGCTGCGTTATAGCTTTAAATGGTTTTTCTTATGCCGTATTTGGCCATGTACGAAAAATAGCAGTGTAAATACAGCTTAAATTCTAAAATGACCTTATTCGTTTATCGTATTTTCTTGGTTGTTAGATTACTTTGAACACTGTTTCCTTTGTAGGATGCATCAAGAAACGGTTTGGCCACGATTACCGCAAGGGATGCTCTGTATCAATCGTCTATGGGACAGAGAGTCGAACTGTCCTTCCTGGATACAAAGTGTATCAACAACGCCTATTGTTCAAGTAAGGCCAGACATGTTATTTTTTTTTCTTTTTAATTACGTTAACCGCCTTGTGACATTTATTATGATAAATAAGTGATTAATAGATTACATTCACAGTTAAACCCTTTTTGTTTTCAGACGAATGCAATTTTAATCCTTTGAGAGGAACATGTGCCCATTCAGGGTATCAGGACCCAAAGAATTGCAATCAGTGCAGGTACTATTTTTAGTTCTAGCTTGAAACCAGAGGTCTTCAACCCGTGTTAATCATAGTTGTTTTACTGTGATAAATGATAAAGAAATGTTGAATATCTTCGTGAAATCGTCTAACTGCAAAACTGCAAGGCTAAACAGCTCGGGAATTGGGCGGGTTCAGCTTCTGAAATTCCTATCATTTTCAAAACGAACAGAACAAAAGAGAGAACAAAGGAATTGCCCACTGTGCTTTTGATATGCCATTGTTGCAATTGCAAGCGCTGTGTGTGAACAGTAGAATTTTATGCAATGCCTTTACACTGAAATGACAATGAACGTCTCTTTGCCATTGTTCCTTTGTTAATAAATGAATATCATTGCTTTTAACAGTTAACAGTGAATGTATTTGTCCTGTTTCAGATGTCCAGATGGTTTGGGAGGACAGCTTTGTAACGATGTAGAACCCAGTACATATGGTAAGTATTCAGCTGCCTCAGGTAAGTGGAAGAGTCATATGGTTTTCTATTGACTGGAATAAAACCACCAAGTAAAATCCATTGTTTTTAAATTAGTAAACTTTTCTTCAACCGTCGCCCTGTTTCAGAACTGGCTTCGTAAGTTGGCAGTATCCTCTATTGACTAAAACTGGGTCTTGGTGGCTCAAAGTGACAATATAGTTGTTATTGAATGTTACATATTTGATTAACAGGATGTGGAGGAACAATTAACTTGCAACAAGGAGGTCAGGCTCAAACCATTAACTCACCGAACTATCCACGGGCATATCCTCAAAACAATAGGTGCAACTGGAAAATAGTGGTAAGCATTTGTAATTTTCTACCCAGTACACAAAAATCGTATCAGAACTTTAACACGGTACCCAATAGAGAAAACCCAATGTATTTGTTTTTGAAGGAGCGCGGTCCTATATTGGGTGTTTTGTAACGTTATGGGAGCTCCCCTATAAACCCTTATGTACACAATGGATACGATTTTTGTGTAATGGTTGGTGGGATATTCAAGTAAAATAATGAGGTCGATTTTAATTGGGTAGATTTTACATTTTTATTTTACATGTTAATTAATTATGTAGATATTTAATTCTTCTTTACACACTTTAGGCCCGAAGCAACTGTAAAGTACAAATCAGCTTCAACCAATTAGATACCTTTGGTATTTATACAAGTCCCAACAACGGACCAACTTGTTATCATTGGCTGGAAGTAAAATACAGCAGTGATTTCGGAAAATCTGGACCAAGGTAACTCTGGAAAGCACACACACCATGTGCACACACACGTACACACACTGAGAGAGAGAGAGAGAGAGAGAGAGGCCTAATACATGTACACATTTATGTAACAGTTTTCTTTCTGCTTTACATTTAGATTCTGTGGCAGTCGAGTTGGTACTCAGCAACTTGTATCCGAAACAAACGAAATGTTAGCGACCTTTAGATCTATCTTCGCTGTACCACGTAGCCCATTTACAGGCCAACCCGATGTCCCCTTTCAGCTCGTTGGATTCAAAGCACAAGTATCAGCAGGTATATTGAAAAACAACATTATTTCATATGAATTATAATTTGTGTTTTAAGTGTTTAATCAGATTACAACAAATATACATTGGATTAATTTACCTTCAGGTGCTGCACCCTTCACTGTAACGGTCACCTGAAAAACTAATTTCCATTGCATAGTTTCTACGATATCAAGTATACTGCATTATTTTCTTTTCATTTCAGTACAGTGTACAGGAAACCCACCAGTTGGTGGAGGAGGTAAGCTTATCATTAATCCTTAATGAACAACAGCAGTGTGCTGTTTTTAAAATGACAAACGAATTTTCAGTTAATAAAATTCACAAAGCAGATGCCTTATGTAGTATTTTACATGTTTTAAGATTTTCCTAGTTAATTTGTGTTGTTTATACTTTTGTTTGCAGCTTGCAACATTAACCAGCAGTACCTTTGTCGTAATGGCGCACAATGTACAGTGGACACAACCGTTTCACTTGGATTTAGATGTAATTGTCCTGCTGGATACCAAGGAACCTACTGCGAATCACGTAAATTTAGACTTATAAAGTACATTATTGATGAATTTATTTGTTTATGGCCCTTCATTTTGGGAATGACAGAAACTCGGATTTTGCTTTGTTCGCGTAAACTGGAAAACACCAAATTCTATTATTTCTAACCTGGTGATCAAATCCAATCTGTTTTGAAACATTAGTTTCACGCCTTGATTTATGTGCATCAACAGCCCAGCATGAAATTGACAGAAAATTTCAGGACCTGTCAATCATGACAGACTAAACCAATTTGTGCAATAAATTGATCAAATGTAAACTTTTATTGCAGAATGTCCCAACTTTAACTGTAACCCTGTTGCACCACCAGGTCCCTCTGGTGGTGGTTGTCCCTTGACTCTAGATCTGGTTTTTATTCTCGACTCGTCCGGAAGCGTCATGTGGTGGAACTGGCCTAAGGTATGAAAGGCTAAACTTTAACTCCGATAAAATCAGTGCGCCTTTAGCTTATCTGGTGTTTATGCGATTGGGCCAAGCCTTTGCATCAGTGTTCACATTAAATAGCTTGCTTCATCCGAACAAGAGTTTGTGATTGTAAAAACGCGCTGTCTCAAATCATGAAATTCTCATCGATTTAGAAACCAACAGAACAAAGGAGGAAACAACAGAATTCCACACTGTGCTTTTAATGCGCTACTTTTACAAAACAGAATAAGTTTTTGTTCAAGAAAATTATCTTTTAAGATGTTGGAGTTTGCATGCAATCTCGTCGACCAGTTAACAGTAGGACCTAACGCTGCTTGGGTTGGTGTCGTGGTCTTTGGTAACAATGCAAATATAGCCATTCAATTCTGGACGTAAGTATAAAACGATACAAATTTAATCTGAATTTAATCAATAAACAAATTGTCAAGTTTACCTGACCAGTTATACACTATAAGATTTTCAAACCGGATGAAATCAACATTTCCAAAGTGCAGTATTCTGAGATTCCATATCCTAAGTCTCAAGCATTTTACCAATTTTGATTTACATTTTTGACATTTTTTAAATAAATGATTGAGTGATAAATATCAGAGAATGTTTATCAACTTTTGTCAGATCCGGAAAATTGTATATATCAATGGCTTATACAATTTTTACGATACATGCTAATTTGAGTACGGCAATGTAGAAGGGGATTACATCTGCTTTTTGCTAGGCAGCTTTTCAAAAAGGAGTCTTTTACGGGAGACTCAAACAAAACTGAAGCTGATTTCATCGATCTTTCAGTAACAATGACAAGGAAGCATTGAAAACCAGCATAAGAGGATTACAGTATGGGCCCTATTACACCAATACTGCAGCGGGACTACAAGTCGCGAGACAACTTTTGCAACAGGTAGAAATTTCCGCTACACTGCAGTTACCAGAATGTTTTGGTTCCATACTTATTTAGCAATGTTCGATAAGTACAACAGATATATCTGTAAACAGATGCCAAATCAAAACAAAAAGGCATCTATACAGTTTCAAACTTGTCTTGGCCTACCAGGTTCCTGTCATTTCTATTGTCTTATTTATTGGCTGTGTAAGCTAATGGGAACTCTCAAATACTCGGGTGATATGAGAGTATATTTACTGTCAGGATTTTGGTGCCACATTAACGTTCTGCTGTATTCAGGTTCAAGTTGGAAATAGTGAAGATAACAAGCTCTTCATTACCTGAAGTTATAATTAGTCTACCCTGTGACCGAGGAGCTTGTATATTTTTCTTTCGTTATGCACCATGATGTGAAACTATTGTAGGGAAGAAGCAACGCGGCAAAGAAAGCTATACTGGTGACAGACGGACCTTCAAACAGAGACAGTTATCTTACTCTACCCAATGCACAACAGCTCAGAAACATTGGTGCAGACATCATAGCAGTTGGAGTCGGTAATAATGTGGATCAAAATGAACTTCAGGTTTGTGGCATTTACCGAACTTTTGTTTGGACAGGCATGCGACACACGCACAGACACACACACATGCACACGTACACACACACACACACACACACACACACACACACACTTGCATCACCACTTGCTTCAGCTGAAAATACCCTTGAGATCCTAGGATACACCAGATGATGAAATTAATTGTCAAAAGTTTAAGGCACCACCACAATTGAATTTCATGCTGAGCTACTGCTGAGCTAATGGTGGCGATGCCTTAAACTTTTTTATAATAATTTCATGATCTGCATTAAACTATTCAGTTGAGTAATGTTTCCGTTCTGTTAGTTTGTGAAACCGCATTTAACATTTTTTCTCATCTTGTTGTTTTACAGGGCATAACTGGAGACCAAACCAAAGTGACATATGTCGTGGCTGGTTTTGACGCTTTGGATGATTATGCCACATCAACTAATGTTCTCAACAACATGTGTGGAACAACAAGCACAGGTAACCTCAGAATACAAAAATCGTTGGATTTGTGTTGTGTCAGGTGTAGCACCCCTCAGTGTTGTGGATAACTGAGAAATTGATGTCCATCAGCATACTTTTTGAAATCCAACGATATTTCACTTCATAATAATGAATGAACTAATCTCAATATCATTTGCCATTTCTGTTAACATTTACTGGATTTTCTCCATCCACTTCGAAGTAACTTTAATGGAACTGCATGGACTCGGAAAATTTTGACTAATTTGGGGCCGAATGGGATTTGAAACATATATTTGGTGCCTTTTAGCTTGGAATTCTATGTATTGTAATTTGTAGGAACTTTCCTGTGAGATTCCTAATTTGTAAGCTAAAACATAGAAACAAATAAAATTTCCTTGCATTTGTCCCGAGTGATATCACCTTTCCAATCAATTTTGAAAAAAAATGAGATCAAATGCTTACATCATTTCACTACGTACCACTTTTCTGCTTTGCAGGTAATCCAGGAGGACCATCAGGCCCTGGAAATAGTGTGTCATTCTCTTGTGATTTTGAAACAGGTTTCTGCAACATGGTTCAGGTAAATGCAACATCAAGGATTCAAAACAGAGCATGAAAATCTTATTAGTTTCGGGACTAATTAGTTTCTGGAATTTCAGGCTATGATTTGTATGCTCGTCTAGAGAACAGTTTAACATTATTTTCTCCAAACGTTACTAAATTGATTAGATTCCATGAGCTGTATTTACCCAATTACATCTCTTTAATTTGCATATATGTGCGACAATTCCGAATTAATTCCAAATTTAATTTCTTTCAGAAAAATCCCAGCTTTACGTTTACACGAACTGATGTAGGGACGCCATCTTACGCGTGAGTTTCTTATTTACAAAACACTTTGCATTTATTTACTCTTGCCAGCAAAACACAATATAGTTTGGAGACAATCAGACAACAAAAAAGAATAATTCAATTTGAGAACAATCTCCGTTTCTCTTGTTGCCAACAATGTCATAATTGATAAATCTCTTTAGAACGGGTCCGACAGCTGCCGGTCAGGGCAGATTCTACGTCTTCATAGAGACGAGCTATGGACGACAACGCGGTGAAGAAGCATCGTGAGTATCTAAACGTTATGTTTGGTGGAAGGTTACGCCTGTAGTTGTAATGAAGTTCTCAGAGTTCATTCATGAAAAGTACATAAGACGGTTTTTGCCCCATTTTGATTTCATAGTAAATGAAAAATGACCGTAGGTTGGGAATGAACTTTATGTTAACAAGCACCATTTTATGGCTAAGCTTTGTGACGGTATGTTAAACTGCAATATTAAAATGTAGGACTTTTCAGGTGCTACATAATTCTGGCAGCTCGGGAAGGAAATCATTAATATCTCCTTTTCTAGATTAATCACTGTGGTTTGATCCCTATCAAACCAATAATGGATCTATTATCAACGATAACATTGTAAAATATTACACTTTCCCATTTCAGAATGGCTTTCCCATCTTCATTCATGCAGCAGATAACTACTCCTAGTCAGATGTGTTTGAGATTCAAGTATCATATGTATGGAGCAGGCATTGGATCACTAAATGGTATGGAACTTGTTTAAAAGTTGCACATGTCCAGAGTAGAAAAGTTTTCATTTGCTTAACATTGAAACGTCATCTGGTCCATAAGATCAGGAGTTGAAGAACTGTATACTTACGGATACTGTTTATCTGAATCGCCCATAAAGCTGAGGTTCCACTCCTTATGGGCCCGTAGATAAGGGGAGAGGGGGCAGTTCATTCTTCAGTCTTGAGCAAGAAGTCATGGGAACAGCAAGAGTAATTTGTATTGTGAATGGGCACACAGAGGTCTTTAATCTAGGAGAGACACCAAGAAAATGACCATGATTTGCACAGGCTGTCCTTTATATACCCTTCAGAGGGCTGGAAAGTGACATTTGATAAAACACAATTGGCATTCACACCTTTTCCAATTAAAAACAATGTGTTGTCAAACAAGTCAAACATACCAAACACAGTGCACAAATTATTTATTTGCCATGCACTTGGGGAGTTTTATTTAATTTTTTTTCTTTCCTAAAATTCTGAGTAATTATAATGGAACCCCAGCTTTAACCTTTGGTAGTTGAAAAGGAAGATGCATCAGCAGTCATTCCTCAGTATTGCTCTTTATCAACGCACAAGCGCTTCATGGATTGTAACTAATCATACAAAATTTATTTCAGTCTATTTGATAAGGAATGGAGGAGCTCGAGAAAATGCGTTCCGTAGAAATGGAGACCAGGGAAATACTTGGAACTCTGCACAAGTAGCTCTTTCAAACGTACAGTCCACTGATGAGGTGAGTATTATTCTGTAGTCGTCTTCTGTTTAAGATGAAATCTTGTGCCAGGTGCAGCCACAGAAAACCTGTCGATAAGACCCAAACAGCACCCCCAGCACATGCCAAGTCAACATCAGATCATAAAGTTACCATCAAAAGTTTACTGCCCCGCAACAACTGACTTGAATAAGCTCAGCATGAAATTCAATTCTTGCGGGGCGCTAAACTTTTACATTACACAGAATTCGTATCAATTTGGAAACGTCTAGAACAAAAGAGAGAACATAAGAATTTCACACTGCGCTTCTGATGCGCCATTGTTCCGTGCACTGATAGTAATTTCATGATCTGCTTGATGTAAACTTTGTTAAGTCGTCGGGAACATGGTGAAGATAGACTTCAAGTTTTTGTTACATAAGTTAGACATTTATCCAAACAAATAAGATATTTTTTCAAATTTCAATTATGTGACTACTCGGGAAAGCAAATTTATCCTTTTAATAGTATCAAGTATATGGGATGGAATGTGTCTTTTTTAGAGTCACGTGTTGATTTTCAAAACAAATTTTCTCTTTTATTCAATTTTAAGAATAATTTGATTTGTTTTTCTAGATTTTGTTTGAGGCGACGACAACATCGAGTTCAACAGCGCACGTTTATCAGGGAGATACGGCTCTGGATGACATCAGATTAGATAGTGGATCTTGTTAGTGAAACGTGAAGAAATAATGAAAAGTGTAACTTTAATGTGGTCATTGTAATCTAACATCCATATTGTTCATCCATTATTTATTACCCTCGATTATTCCCCCCCCCCCCCCAAAATTACAAGCTTTCTATATATTAGTTGAACACTAGTTCCGCGTTATTTGTTATTGATGCGAAAAAAGACCTCCATTGTTCTGCAACTGATATAGAACGATTGTAACGATATGCAACTATTGATTGTTGTTCCTGTAAAATATTGCCGTGGGACGATAGAATTTCATGCAATACAGCTAGCTTGCATAGCTAGGAATTCGTTTATTCCCCAAGTGTAATTGTCCAGCGCTCAATTATTGATTATCAACATAACCAACATTTTTCGGCAAAAGTGTTCTTAAAGCTCACCAAAGTAGTCTTTGATATTTGTTGGGAACTTTAAAGAAGTATTCGACTTCAAAAAAGAAACTGAAAACGTAGATATCTTGCTTGTGTAGTATTTTGTTTATGGAAAGGAGTCACCTTTCAACCTGTACATTTTAATATCCATTTATAATTTGCTGGTCAAATTATGAATTATGGTAAGGTATAGTAGCCTGCATTACGTATGGTAAATTCTCGTGAGGGGGAAACACGGGGTATTAGTTCATTGTTGATAATAATTACCAGTTTACCTTAATATTCTCTACGTAGAAATGTTTGTCATATACCACATGAATATATTTATATTAGTTAGTGATTTATTTATGTTAGGTATAAATAGGACTTTGTAAGGCTGATTTGTTTTTATCAATAAACTTAGTAACCACACTCACGGATTCCAATTTCGTGTTTTAAACATTGAACCTGCACTTCCCTGTCTATTTGGCTCCCTGTCAATTTCAATCTCAACAAATCCAAACAAATAGGTTTTTTTCTAATTTCTTTTGCCTGTTCAATTCTGTGACTACCCGGGAAAGCAAATTTATTTTAATAGTAAAGTAGTCCAATGCAATTGCACTATTCACCCATTGAATTGTTATGATAGTCGAGTTCATGTTGTATTGAAGCTTGTATTTCAAAAGTTTGGCGCCCCGCAACAGTTAAATGTCATATTAAGCTCATTTAATTCAATTATTGCGGGGCGCCAAACTTTTAATAGCAATTTTATGATCTGAACAACATGTAGTTCACATGTACCATTCACCATTCTCAATGTCAAGGCTACACACCAAATGATTTAGAATAACAAAACAAAGACTGATATAACTTGTAAACAATTGTTACTAGTCCTATTAAACTACTTGATTCCGGACATATTCAGAGGATGAAATCCCTATCACTTTTGAAAAAGTGATACGTCAAAAACACAGCGTCATTTTCTTTTGTTCTCTCTTTTGTCCCGTGCCTTCCCAAATTATTGGAATTTCAAGAGCTGCTGCATATATAATATTGAGAATGTTCACAAGATTCACACTCCCTACATAGAAGGAGAAATACTGCACACACAATATATACAACCTTCCAGAAGCAACTATCACACAGTAAAATTACACAATGTTGTATCATCATATTTCATAACTTCATAACCATTCGCGTTATCACTAAGAGATGGCGCCATGATATTTACATTGAAAAAGTGCGACTAGGCAACGTTATTTGGAACTCACCACAGCCACACGCACACAGACAGCATAAACTCAGAACATTTTTCAGGGAATTTCACGAGGTGTTTTATCGGAAACATACTGAATCCCAGATAAATATAAATTAGGACAGTAAGTCTGAAAATTCCAGGACACGTGACAGACTAATTCTGTTTCTGTGGAATTGAAAATAACTTGCACACTAAGGGCTAGATTTATACTATTGAAAGAGGCACGAAAGTCCAATTTTCAATGCATTACGAAGAAGCAAATTACAATGAAGCAACAAGCAAGCTAAGTAAAGCGACAATCACCTGGATATACCATTGCATATCAAAACTATGAAATAAACTTCTTTGCACAAAGAAGTGCAAGTCCTAATGTGACCAACTAAAATGTATGTGCAGTGGTGTACATGACATTGTCAGCTTTGCAGACCAGTCTGCCAAGGCAGAGAAGTCACGACACCTATACTGGCCAGTTTTAGCCAATATCTGGTGTGCAAGTGCAA
>JBCAUI010533239.1:0-11208 GCA_038406195.1 Haplosyllis anthogorgicola | reverse complement strand
AGTTGTTATCAAATTGATAAATTAATGAGCGATGCTTTGCTCAAATGGTAAAATAACAAAATAAATAAATTACGTATATAATTACGTATGTTACGTATGTTACTCACGGTAACATTTATTGATTTCTCTTAAAATATGGCATTGATGCATGACATATATAACTATCACGGTAATAATTTTTTTATTTAAATATTGTTTAGTTGTCCTTTCAATATCTGTATCACATCTTTGGAGATAGCGATAAAACTTTCGTCTTATCTTTAAAGATGTGATGCAGATGTGAAAGAGTGTGTCTTCAATGGAAATCTATACAGGTATGTCACTTTCATTCACTTCAAAAGATGGCATGCCCCCTCCCCCTCCCCCGCCAATAAAGTATATCGCGCATTCTCACTTCCGTGGCAAATTTTAGCACTAGTGTAATCATCTTTCGTCTGTCATTCTTCCGTTTGGAACAAATACTACAGACAGGTGCCATCTTACCAGTAACCAGGAATGACTGTATGCGCTTTTGTTTTCGGATACAAGCCAACTTCTCATACCAGTAGTAAGCAAACCGAAGGAGCACTATCGATTTTGATTCAGTGATCATTCTAACCTTTTTCATAGTTTCCATTACCAATCCATTCCAACTTCCATCTGGTTCGAGTGATCCCCAATTCATATCGCTCGGATAGCGGACTGAATACCTGAAAATCCATTTATATTCTTGGTAAATTGTCCTACAAACGGTAGTTAACGTGTCATTTATTGGCGTATTCAATTAAAATGAAATAAATAATGAATTACGAGACTGATGCAGATAAATGATGTAAATTTTGAAGAGACCTTTAATCTGTTTAGTTTTTTTTATCCATGGAATTAAATAGAGTGCATTTGCACACCACGTGAGTAAATATGAAATCCAAACAGTAAAGAGTAAAATCAGATAGATATTTTTTTTTACAAATATAATTTCTAATTGTAATATCTGCAGACTTGAACAGAAGATCGCAGAGAGCTTAGTATGAATACTTCAAACGGTTTCTTAAAGTGTGTTTTAAAGTTTCTCGGAATAGAGTAGTCACAAGGATTTTAAATCGGGAAAATCATAACGTTTCAAGTTAAAAGCAAGTGTTTCTTGTGGTACAAGGGTATAAACTCACGTGAAATTAAAGTACAATGCTAGTGCATCCATAACCTCCACATCCAGACCTTCATGCACCATGGTGCCGTTTATTTCTTTAGTTCGTAAATATGGGCCATACTGTAATTGTTAACATAAACGTGAATTGGAATTAGTCTGTAATAAAAAATCACATTCAAATTGCGTTTTATGCTCATTACATTTCTACGTTAAGTATGACCATGATATTCAAAGAATTTCTGCACTTTTTATAAATTACATTAAACCACACATCCTGTCTGATAGCAGGACCCAGCAGCAGCTGTTACAATGCTTTGATGTATCAAGACTCAGGAAACCCTCAAGGCCTCAACACACACATGACTGTTGTGAAATATGATACTTTTTCACTTACAAGGGATCTCAGTGCGTCAAATAAATCTGGCCCCTGAGCGGAGACCAGCTTTAAAAAGGAAATGCAAAAAGGATTTTAGCTTCAAGGTAATATCACAACAGCTAAATACAGTATTGTTTTATGTCTTACTGGATATGAATAAATGTAAAAATGTCGTCCATTGAAACCATATTTTAGAGATGGAAAGACGGAATCCTGTAAGACCCAACTGGTGTTGCTATATATTCCAATGGGTTGAAATTCTCTGCCAGCTGATGTCCAGAGGGCCGAGTAGAGGAGATATTTTGTTTTCTTTGGTGCATAACACTGGGTATCCTAAGATAACAATAGGTTTACTATGAAATTCTATTTAAAAGCGATAGACTGTCATCCTTAAAATTTAAAATAAGCAAAAAAAACCAACAAATCTACAAATTTGTGTCTTGTGTGGGTAAGAACAGAGAGGGAGAGAGAGAGAGGGTGAGAGAGAGAGAGAGAGAGAGAGAGAGAGAGAGAGAGCGCGTGTGTGTGTGTGTAAAGGAGAACCATTGCTTATCTCGAGGTACCGCACTACATGAGCGTGTTCCCAAGTGCACACACAGTTTCCAGTATATAAAGCTGGAATTCCAAGCCTTATGGGTCCCTATTTCAGGGGAGAGGGGACATTTCCTTCTTTAGTTTTTTAAAAAGATATCATCTGTTTAGTCTTGAATCAAAAGTCATATTAACAGCATGGGTCTTTTGTTCATTGAATATGTTTTCAGATGTCTTCCCTCTTGGGAAGACACAAAGGGAATGACTCAGATTTGCACAGGCTATCCTTTATATAGCCTCCAGAGAGCTGGAAAGTGGCATTTCATCAAATATAATTGGCATTCACACCTTTTGCAATTAATTAAGATCAACGCGATGTCAAACATGCCAAATACAATACATAAAAATCACTTATTTGCCACCTGGGGAGGGGTTTTATTTATTTATCCCTTTCCTTTTAAAATCTGAGTAATAATGGTTGAACCTCAACTCAAATTACTGTCTGGTCTTCACATCCAAAAACAAATCATCAGTGCTAAAAGTTTTGGGTTTCAACAACCATGTACTACCTATGTAATCATTTCAAGAAATTACTATCAATTTTAATTGAATAGTGTTTTACGTTGAGACGTTATTTGCTTTAGAACACTAGCATGGATTTCAATTGTTGATGGACGTTAAAAACTTATACTAGTTTCGTGATCTACTTTGCATATCTACTTTGGCAATTATTTAATTGCTCGCCATGCGCTTAAAACGGTTGGAAGTCTATATTTGAAATATGAATATGATTTTCCTTTTGTGCTTAATTTCATGTTGTCGGAATCTAAATGGCACCAAACTGTAATAATTGTATTCCCAGATAGAAAGAGAGGAAACAAATATTTTACACGATAAAGTCTATTCTAACATGAAGTGTTTATGTAATTCTGTGAAGGCCAGATGGTAATTGCTGAGGTTCAATCTGAAGGTTCGAAAGCCATTGCGTTATGTGAAGGATATTGAGATTGACACTTTGCATGCAACGAAGTCTGTGCATCCTTTAATACAAGGCTTGTATCAATATTTACCTGTTAATTCAATCTTACCTTTGCAGTAATTGTTCCACAAACGACGGAACTGACATGGGTGAGGTTGTTGACATGGGGCTGCAGAATTGGCAGTGACTGATGATTTACAAGAAATATCCATCTGTGCATGAACGTAAAGACTCCCTGTTCATCTTTTATTACTTCGTGTTGATTGGCCTAAATATGTCCCAAATAATATCGTATGATGAAATGAGTCTTAGTTTAGTTACGTGTTATGTGTTGTCTGCACTTTCCTACTTGAGGCTGCACTGTTCTCGATAACTATGTATGAATAAACAAAATCTAGAAAAATCCCAGACATCTGCTTACACAAACTATTCAAAAGGGTTGATAACGATAATCATCATATTGTAAATATATTATTTTATACCTGTTGGAGAAGTTCCACCATACAATCTAGATTACATAATATTACAAAGACATCTGGATGCGCATCAAACGCCCTCGAGTCCAGCAGGTCCTCAATGTCTTTCCTTAAGCTATGGTTTCTGACAACATATTCCTTTGTTGTGAGACTACTATCATTTGGCATATTGTTGTGAAAACTTCCTGTCAAAATTAGAATTGAGATATATTTTCGGCAAACTTACCGTTATTTTCTATTTGCAATCCACAAAATTATTTTTAAACTCTGGGGAACCAAATATATGCCATCCAGTTTTTTTAATCAAATTTATCTCTTATTTCTTTTACACTTAACAAGTATTTTAATTAAAACGTAAACCAAAATTAGAAGACTGTAAGTTCTTCATTAAAATTGCAAATCTTAGAAAACAATTTGATACTGTTGACTGTTACCATTTAAAATATGTGATGTCCTGTTCGGTGTGAACGTTCAGAGATTACATTTTAAACACAAAGTATACTTGCGAACTAAAAACGTGAAAACCAAAGAATTGGACCATTTGAAATGTTTCTTTGTGGCTTAATTTTTTTGAATCATAGAAATTCACGTGAGCTTAAAAACTGACAAATGACACAACATGAAATCCCATGGGTTGTATAATGAATTAGAAGCTGACTCTGGTTTGTTTGTTTACAAATCTCAACTTATGATATTTATCATACTGCTGTATTTGAGATTATTTATAACCTGTCATCCTTAAAAATTTAATAACTCAAAAGACTCCTTTACTGGATTCTCCTTTATCTTGAAGTATTACAAAATTGCGTAATGCCTGATTTTATGCAGTCCACAAAAATACCAAAATTGTTCGATTCTTGTATTGTTCTCTCACTATTCACTATTCTTCGTTTTTGGATGAAATTTAAACTAAGCAACAGATAACTTACCAAAAGAATCTGGATCATCGTCGTACACACAAGAAATTGAAGTCCAGTTAATTAAATGTAATAATTCCACAGTGGCCAATAATATATTCGTCATTCCGGTTATCAACTCAGAAAATATTTTCTTATTCGGTTCCTTTTAAGGTATCAAATAGAAACTAAATTTAGACTATTTTAGCCTTGGATACATCTTTGTCACATATTAAATATTTCATCAGTGTTACACTTTGGCAAGCAACCGAATAGATAGTATTCAGCTGCAATAGACACTCAACTTCGACTCTGTCAGTCAGTTAGTTCTGTCGTAAAGCAGCTTCAGTGTTTCTTTATTTACATTACTCTGATTGTTATCCTTGCAAGGAGATAGGCGTCTTGGTCCTTTCTATTGTGCAGTGTTACTGTCTGATAGTTACATTATTAGATGGAAGGCTCAAGGAGCTATTAAAGCTGTGTCAATTAACTTACAGTTTCAGTTTACAAGTGTCTTGTTTGTCTAGCACTGCTGTAGATTACCTATCAATTTATATTGTTTGCTTTTTAATATTTACACATGCAATGCTTTAGTCATATCTATTTTTTGTCCACATGTTCAGCTTTTCAATTTCTCGTGCTACAAATTTCATTTATTTTGTTCGGAGATCAAAACCATACACCATTAATGTCTTCTTCAAAACCATTTTAAGGTTAGAATGAAATGAAGAGTAAGGTCCAAATCTTCTCATGTTTTCCTGTGTTTCAGTGATCTGTCTATGTGCAGACCAATGGACTTATTTGTTGGTAAATGCAGGGCATAAGTCATCGTTTTTGTGTGAAACGAGCAATATGACAATTGTAGAGGCCCCTGTATAAGCGTATATTTTTTTATTTTTTGTATATTTTTTTATTTTCCACTAACATAAGGTCAAAGTAGTATCATCCTTGCCACTACTTATATGCAGGTGATCTAAATATAAACTTACTAAAAATGTAGCATGAAGTCAATGCACACCTCTTGTGATAATTTTGTATGAGAAAATGAAAAACACTTCCTTACCTCTTGAAATCAACAGGAGAAAGAGACAGTGAGCCTCTTTCTGATATCCATCATGGCTGCACTCTGATGGGTGGAGGGGGGTAGGGGGAGGGGAGGGAGGGGGATCATCATGCATGCATGTATGCATGCACACATGCATGCATGCACACACGCACATACACATGCATATGATATGCCCATACCTCATCCCCAACACCTCGTCCTCACCCGATTGGGAAGGGGAGGAGGGGGCATGTCCGTCAGCTCTACTCTCAGCCGACCTTCCGACGGGGGTAGTGGGGTGGGGGTGGGGTATGAAATTACTTGGCAAGGTGCCATACCAATTTCAAACTCTCAAACGTGAATTCAGAGGCCTCTGTATACGATAGTATACAGGGGCCAAAAAGAAACCAGCAAAGAAGACACCACAATCAACAAGTGCAAAAGGGGCACCCAAACCACCGATTAGTAAAAAATTAAGTACACCAAGCTCAACACCAGCATCATCAGATAAAGACAAAGAAAAAGAACGTGACAAGACACAGCCTAGCATCAAGGCATTCACACATTGCCTTCAGAAGGGATCTACAAGTATTGACACGGAAAATACACCAATAGCTAGTGCACCTACAAAGTGCACTGCATCAGAACTTAGCCCACTTGAATTATCAAAACCAGTGAAATCAGGAAAGCCAACAGAACCTACAATGGATAACGACAGTTCCGAAGAACAAAAGATGGATCAATCCTCATCTACTGAAAATAATTCAACCGAAATTAACTCAGAGGATGAACAGTGTATGAATAGCTCCCCATCACCAGCTGACATAGGAAAAGTGATTGAAGAAATTACAAAACTACGGTTAGAACTCTCCGGCAATATAAAGGACATGAACTCAGTGATTGAAACCAACATGCGCATGCTGGCGAAAACAACAGAAACTGTTACAGAGTTGAATACCTTAACAGTGATGGAAAAGCAGATTGATACAGTAGAGAAGAAGGTGAAATGCCTAGAAGAAGAGAATACCCACATAAAAGAAAAAATCAACAGATTGGAAGAAGAAAAAACAAATTAAGATTAACATTAGAGATGCAGCTAGATCCAGGGACATTGTAGCCAGCTTACTAATGAGCAAATGTGAGAGGGTAGGAATCTACTCGATGAACACTTCGAGACCAATAGAAATTGAGTTTGTCCTCAGGTCTGATTGAGAATTCCTAATGAAAAATCACGCCAAGCTGCCACGAGGAATATACATCGAAGAAACATTAAGTGATGTAGAGAAGACAGACAGAGATCACCTACAACCTATCTACAAGTACATAGTAGGCCATGACAATTGTAAAGGGAAATGCCATTGGAGTGGAGACACAATTATAATCAAAGGTAAACGCTATGCCCGGAATAATTTAAATGAGCTACCCACTGACATAAATCCTATGCATGCCTGCCAGCATATGGATGATGAAACCCTGTGTTACTTTGGGAAACACCATCCCTTCAGTAATTTCCATGCATGTCAGTTCAAGTACAATGATGTGAAGTACAATTGTTCCGAGCAAGCAATCCATCACCCCAAGGCAAAACACTTTGGCGATGAAATGACTGCTACTAAAATAATGATATCAAAGGATCCAAGAGAAATGAAGTGTCTCTCTATGGACATTAAAGGCTTTTCCAAAGAGGCATGGATCGTGGCTGGACTAGAAATAGTCTGCCCAGCAATCAAATGTAAATTCACACAAAACGAGTCCCTTCAGTGCATTCTTGAAAATATGGGTAAAAGAACAATTGCAGAAGCAACAAGGGACAAGACCTGGGGAACTGGATTCCAACTGCATCACGAGAATGCTCTAAAAGAGTACAAGTGGACAGGGAAGGGCTGGATGAGCAATATCCTCTGCAGAATTTGTGACAGTCTCATATAAGTGCTGATATAATAATCCAGCCATGTTAAAAGCAGGCAAGTGCTAGTAACCTCTGCCTGCAGCTGATATATTCAGTGAAACTTGAATGGGACCTGTGCTATAAACCCCGTCATGAACTTAATGGCAACATGAAGAGACTGCATTTGAGAGGTAGTATTATCCAAATCCCACCGGACTCCTAAACCTAACAAGCCTTGTGTGGACTTGCAAATGTGTGGCAACACATATACACAAATAGTGATGTGTGTGAACTTTTAATTGTGTGGCAACACACCCACAACTGATGTAACTTACATCATCAGAAATATGGTGCACAAACTAAGTGGCAACACCAGTATTGTGTTTGTTTATATTAGGAATATTTCACCTGTCTCATATCCATCCATCTCTTATGGCTAATCTGCTAGGCCATGAGTATTTTTGTTACTTATATTACTGTGCATTCTGTATGTTAATCATATGTATATAAATGGCTCACAAACCCATTGTACTTGTAAAACAAAATGTGCTACACCACTGACAAGAGTGATCTCCTAAATTCCCAACTATATGACAATTTGAATCATCCTTTAGACTTTCATAAAGACCGAGAATTACTTTGGAATGATAAATGTGACTATGTTGAGGTTGATAACATAACAGACCTCAACAAAAATCATGATAATTTGCTCATAATGCAGCTAAATATATGCGGAGCAGTAAGCAAACAAACAGAATTAAATGAAATAATTAAAAAATACCAAACAAACAAAATAGTGGATTACATGCAATTTCTACACTGCAAAACCTTTCTAACTGATGTAAAAGAAAAATATTTTAACTTAATAGGGTTTGATCTAGTCTCCAATCACAGACAGGATAGAAAGGATGGGGGTGTAAGTATAGCAATATGACATAATATAAAATACAAAGAATGGCATGACCTAAAGTTAGGCACAATGTATGAATCGGTATTCATAGAAACCATGTCCAAACATGGAGGAAAAAATAAATTGGTTATCCTTGGATCACTCTATAGACCCCCCAACACTGACCAAAAAGCATTCCTATGCAAATACAATCAACTGCTACTAAAACTGAAAAGTGAAGACAAAAAAGAAATAATCATTGGCATTGATCAGAATTTAGACTTACTTAAATTGCACGAGCACAACCTAACTCAGAAATTCTTGGATACAAATCATAACAATAAAATACTACTGACCATCATACACCCAACCCGAATTACAAAAAGCTCAGCCACCTTAATAGACAATATTTACGTAACAGAAATGCTTCACCGAACCTTTGATTCTGCAATAATTTTGAGCGACATTTCGGACCACCTGCCAGTCCTCTTGCTCATAAAAGGGAAGAGCAGTAAGACAAGAGCACCAATATCTTTCTGTGCCCGAAAACTGACTGACAAACAAATTGCTAAGATAAATGAAAATTTAAATGCAACTAAATGGCAAAACATTCTATCACAAAATTAGCCAAATGAGGCCTATAATTTGTTTAAAGATGATTTGAATAGAATCTTTGACAAAGTGTCCCCAAGGAGAGAAATAAAAATATCAGCAAAAAGGGCGATAACTGAACCCTGGATAACCGATGGACTCCGTGAAAGCCTAGACAAGAAAACAAAGCTTACAAAAAACGTTGTCTGCATTCACTACTGAGATAGATCGAAGACTATATAAGCAGTATAGAAATGAATACAATAAGATCAAGAGACCAGTGTCAATCAAGGTGCACAGGTGCACAGAGTACAAAAACAACGCTAAGCAACTCTGGCAAACAATAAATAGCATCATTAGAAAAACTTCAGATAAAACTAGCTGCATTGAGAGCTTAACAATTGATGGCATAGAACACTATGCCCCCAACTCAATCTCAAACGGCTTAGGGAAATATTTCTCCACCATAGGAAAAAATGTGGCCAACAAAATCGAACCTTCAAAGAAACATATCACTGACTACCTCAGACAACTACATGCATCCGAGAAAATGTTCTTTCTTAATCTGTGCACACCAATTGAATTAGATAAAATAATAAATAAAATGCCCAACAAAAGTAGTTCTGGATATGGTAAAATAAGTAACAAACTGCTAAAGCAGATCGGACCAAATATTCTAATACCTCTAACCCATATCTTCAATCTGTCCCTGCAGCATGGTATTTTCCCTGATGCTATGAAACTAGCTGAAGTTGTCCCACTTTACAAGTCAAAAAACCAAATGAATAATTACAGACCAATTTCCCTCCTTTTAATGATATCTGTATAATAGACTCATGTACTTTGTAGAAACCAATCTCCTCCTATATAACAGCCAGTATGGATTCAGAAAAAAAATGTTCATGTCAAGATGCAATTATGGAACTAGTCACGTAAATATTGAAAGAAAAAGAAATGGGAAACCATGTCATAAGTATATTTCTAGATTTATCGAAGGCATTTGATATATTAGAACACAATATCCTATTAAAAAAATTAGAGCTATTTGGAGTGAGAGGAGTATCAAACAACTGGTTTAAAAGCTATCTATCAAACAGAAGAATAAGAATGCACAACCCTCTCTAGTAATAAGATAAATCTCTCAAATGAGTATACGATAGAATATGGTATGGCTCAGGGCTCAAATTTGGGCCCACTACTGTTTATATTGTTCTGTAATGATTTATATAAAATACTTGAGTACAGCAAAGCAATTCTGTTTGCTGATGATACAACACTGTATTGTTCACATAGAAACAAAAATTACCTAGCTCATTGTATGACAGAAGATTTAAAAATGGTTACAGACTAGTTCAAAGCAAACAAACTTTCATTAAATCTCAGTAAAATGGTGTGTGTGTATTATGAAAATAGTGAGTGCCCCCCGTTGTACATTGGCAACTTTAAAATTCTGAACGTGACAGAAACAAAGTTCCTAGGAGTTACAATCGACTATCAATTAACCTGGAAGCACCACTCAAATTTGGTATTAAACAAAACGAACACAAATATGTTAAAATTAACACGTAATCTATTCGATGAAAAAACAAAAGCCAAAATTTACTATTCACATATCTGTAGCCACATTTCCTGTTCAGTGGGTGTCTGGGGTGGCATGCTCCCACAGGAAACTAGTACCAAAATAGAAAAAATACAAAATGAGTGTATTAGTCTTATTACTAAATCAAACAAAAGTATGTGGCTCACACCACTTAAACGTTTAAGCAATTAAAAATACTAACTTTTGGTAAAATTATAAAAATGGAACTAAACAAGCTCGCATACAATGTAAAAACAAACTAGTCCAAAAGCTTATTGTAGATGGTTTTAATTCACTGGGCAATAAGAAACCCGGCATAAAGTCGCATGGCTACAATACATGACAGAAAAGCCTGCCAAACATACATCCTCACCATACGGTGCATTTTAATAATAGCTTTCTTTGTGAGAGTATCACTAGCTTTAACAAGCTACCAAGTAAAGTCAAAAATTCCGAAAAACAGAAACAGTTTGTTAAGAGTATCAAGCACATTTTGTTAGAACTGTAACTTAATGGCAACACCAGTTATAGCTCAATATGCATATTAACAAGCACGAGTACAAGTGCATATAAATTGTATGGCAACACAATAATTACAATATATTCTTTACCCTAATCTGCCATATAAGTTGTGTGGCAACACCATTGTGAACTCGCAAACACTAGTGATGTAAAATCAGACAGTAAACATTTGCCAAACATGCCACTGACCCTCTTGCAGAGTACCAAAATGGGGCCAATCAATGAGTAAAACAATTCAGGGGCGGATCCAGGATTTCCCGTTGGGGGGGGGGCGCCCGGCGGGCGCCAACCCTATTTTCGCCCAAAATTT
>JBCAUI010533228.1:0-11209 GCA_038406195.1 Haplosyllis anthogorgicola | reverse complement strand
GGACATGACCCAGGTCAAATCTAACCATATATGGGCAATTGGAACCCAAAAGAACCCACAACTGTGTCATCCAGGCATCAGAACCAGCCACCTGTGACTGAAATCAATCAGCTGGAACTGCTGGACAGGGAATTTGGTCTCCTCTGGTTGAAAGAAATACAGTTTATGTCTCGATTTAGGCTTTTTAAGTAAAAATAGAATGATCCGGGATCAAATCAATATCCCAATGCTATTCCAATACGAATATTAAAGTCAAACCGTTGCTATCTATTTTAAAGGAAAAGCCACTTCGCGACAATATCTTCCTGGTACTACATTGGTAGGTGGTCTATGTCTGCCATTGAAATAACTGTATCTGGTAGTTCCATACACAGTGTCACAAGCAGTGTCAATTGCTATTGCTACCCTGTGTCCCGAATATTTTTAAACATCAAATTGAATAAAAAGACACTGATTATTCCTATTGGTTTGCAGGTGTGGCATTGTTCTCTGCCATGTACAGCGTTGCAGACAAACCTTTCTTACTACGTCATATTCTGTCTATGTATGGCAATTCTTGTAAATATCATTGCTTCTTAAAAAGATACCACTGAATGAGGACAGGGATAAAGTAGAGATGAAGATGGCTGGTAACTCTGACGAACAGGAGGACTCAGAAAGAAGCACTGAAGAAAAAGAAAAATTGATTGAAGTATCAAAGCGTCTTAAGATTGTACATTATGGAGAATATAATCTTTGTCAAGTAATGAAAACGGCTGATTTACATTGTTTCCTGTGGCAAACTGTCATGTCTACTTCTGTTTCATTCATTTATGCGTTTAGTTTACCAGTTTATTAAAAATCATTTTATCTTCTGAAACTACAGACATCACTGATGTTCGTTGGCCCCATAATCGCAGCTATCTCAAAATTTGCATGTGGTTTTCTCTC
The DNA here is from genome assembly GCA_038406195.1 of Haplosyllis anthogorgicola. Classification (NCBI taxonomy): domain Eukaryota; kingdom Metazoa; phylum Annelida; class Polychaeta; order Phyllodocida; family Syllidae; genus Haplosyllis; species Haplosyllis anthogorgicola. Next base: position 10,279 of record JBCAUI010533228.1, on the reverse strand, counting down.
CGACATAACCTTAACGCAATTTTCAAGACTTTTGTACCTAATTACAGTATCACTGTTGCAGACAACATGTATGTTTCTGAGCTGTTTCCTTGGTGACCACACCACGGTTGTCGTGGCAACTACCATTGTTCAATTTGTTACCGTCGCTTTATTTGCAGCGATACTGTTGCCTGAATTCTATGGGGCTGTACACTTTGCAGGCATATGGGGATCTGTGACCTTGTTTACTGGAATTGAAAATTTGGTGATGTCATATTTAATTGGTGTTCTGTACGACCTTGAAATCAGAGGTGAAAGTGACACATCTTATGGCCTGAAATGTTTCAGAATAACATTTATAACTTCATCTTGTCTTTGCGTACTTAGTTTCGTAACGTTATTAGTACTTTACAAAAAGCAAAATGAGATATTGAAACAAGAAGACAAATTTGTGTCTACATCAGACGAAGTTAAAAGTGAACATTAGTTAAAATATAGAACAAAGGTTTTTGTATCACAACAACATATTAGTTTGCATGAAGTTAATTTTTTAATTTTTTTTGTTGGACTAGGGACCATTTGTGGGGCCACTGATTACCCCTGTTTTGGACTTTGTGTGGCAGTCCCCATGGGTTTTAAATCCAGGGAGGATCTCTCACCTGCACTCCTGCTTGCTTGCGGTGATCCTGAGGGTCACATCTGGTGTAACACCTGTCTTTTCCACCAATAGGGGTGTGCACTATACATGTGCATATGGCATGGCTGGCTGGGCTCTTCTCACATACATCAGCCAGGATTTGAACTCTCAGTGCAGTGGTGAGCTGCTCAGTGAGGCTCAGCAACTCAAATGCACTGGGCTATTCCACCCACCAGTTAAAGTTAATTTACTCTTGATATACCACAGCTATTGTCAGTTCAGATATCAATTGCAGTTTACAGCTTTTAACTTCCAAGCCAGGAACTCACCCAACCTTGGTCAGACTATCGAATCGATCCGCCATATATATCACTACTGATCTCTATTTCCACATAAATACCACATGGTCTGCCACATATGTCCAAATACAAGATACACTGTACAATTTTGTGTGTGGTGGAATAAACATAAAATATTAGAAATGGCAAAATTTATATGGCAGAATATTTGTATATATTTCATTATATTCATTTTGTTTTAAACTAATGACCTGCTCCCTTAAATAGGTATTCAGTACATTAGAGAGCTATAAAAGGCAACATATGGTTGGGGAACCAATTGTCAATGTTTAACAACATAAGAGAATAAGTGATCTAATTTTTAGAATGATCAGGCCTCTATTACTCAAACAATGCTAATCCCTGGAAATTGTTTCCACAATCATATGATACTATTCATAGTGCTATCATGTACTGAATGCTTATTTACATGATAAGGCCATTGGTTTCAAAATAAAAGGAAAATATTAAACTTATATGTGGTTGCCCAACAGAGTCAAGGCAGAAGTGACATATGTGGCGGACTGATTCGATAGTCTGACTTACACTGCTGTTACACCCTCTACCGCAAGAGTGATGTAAATGCCCGCGTCATGCAAAAACTATTAGTTAGAAATGTAGAGGCGATGTAGGCCCTGTCTGAAAATTAGAAAGAAATGTCGCCATTATTTTCTGAATGTAAAAATCACCGTGCCTAATACCACTCCAAAAACTTAGAGTTTCACCATTTTAAGAAACCGCTTCAAGTGTCAAGCTCTTGAAATGTATTTCATTTTGAGAACAATAGAATCTCACGCTGTACCTTCCACGTGAACACCAGCATAGTTCTATTGTCCCGACGTTGATAATGACACAGCATGGAATTATCCACTTGTAAAGTGAAATTAACTCCGGGAGCTAAGTACCTTATCCAACATACCATCACGATATTTTCTACAAAACCTCGTAGTGATGGACGTTTTATTAACGAATTATTTGCTCATTAAGAAAAATGTATTATGGAACAATAGATTTATTACGGGACTAATCTGATTCTAATTTCTGATTAAAGTATAATTGAATAAATTATAATATGATAATCAATCTACTTTTGGTCTACATGTTAATTTTAACCAAAACTAGCTTGAAGTTAAAATGGCAAAAAGTTCTGCAATACCATAATCCAGCGAGCCAGCTCCAAATGTAGTTGTCCTTTGTGATAATCAGTTTGAGTGTCAATATTTAGACATGAATTTCATTTAAACACATGATGAAAATTTCGCCAAAATGAATGGAATACACGAAAATTAATTACTGTCTTTCTAAAATCAAATTTTAAGGGCTCAGTTTTTTCGATTGTAGAGATTGGAGCACATTCCCTGGTGATACTGAAATTTCAAGGCGGGAAATGTTAAAACCGGAAAGGTGGAACTCTCTTCTCGGAGGAGATGAAAAACCAAGGATGGCGGCCCCCAGTGAGCGGCAAGTGGGTTATGTTGCTGCAGTTTTATTGTCAATTTCTCTATTTGTAAGCCATGTAAACACTGCAGAAAACACAGGTATGTTCGTTAATGTAATGTGCATTATTTTATGTTACTGTTTCAAAATTCTTCTGAACAGGGAAGGCTTATGCAGTAAACGTTTATCGACAGTTTGTTTTGTTGTCATGCAACACTGGTTCCACTGACATGTGGCACAATTGAATTGGCTGTTGGAAAAATATCGACTAAAGCTTTATTATTTCTGACTATTGACCCTGAGGCATTAATTACCTTTGTACAAACATTACCGTATCAGTAGTCATGTTTCATGACATCTTTAATTTCAATTTTTAGAGAATGTTAAAGAAATGTTGAAAGGAGAAAGATTTAATATTTGCATCTACAGATTACATTTCTTTAAATGTTGACATTTCAAGAAGTTGCGATTTAAAGATACTTGTAGGTTGTATTTCGACCTGACCTTATTATTGACCTTGACCCTGGGCTATTTAAATTGCATAAAGTTCAATATGGACTTTCGAAGCGATACTCTGTAGTTTCTTTCGGTGGACCCTCATCCGCCCTTATCAACTCAACTACTTACAAAAACCAGAAACAGTAAATATGTTACTAGTAGCTCATGTGTCTCAAAGTGGTACCGCATACGCACAGTAAAAAGCACAATACGTGTACCGGAGATTCTCGATCGTAAGACCAGTTCTTAGCAAAAGAGATATTTCTCACAATTTGTGAGAAATATCTCTTGTGCTGAGTACAAATTTGGACTGAATAAAAGACCAACGTCTTATAAGCGAGAAGATGGTTTTATAAGTGAGAAAGAAATTAAGACACATTCTTCTCTTTTTAGTAAAAAAAACATTTACAAATATCATATTATTTTAATATAAATGATAATAGGGAGTACCTTAAGTTTTGTATTTTACATCTGACCATAGTTTTATGTCTGATGCATATTCTTCAGAAGAGAAGAAAAATATTTGACTCATCTTTACCCTTGGGATTTAGTTTTTTAGACCATGGTCTAAATATTGAGTTAATGTTTCATTATTTAGACCATGGTCTTGTATTTCGGTGGAACTGTAAAACTGTATTTTAATTTTCATTTATGTTCTTCCAAGTTACACGAAATTGTGCCAATATTGAATAGGCAGATTAATGATGTAAGCTGGTTAAAGTTCAACTCCACAACCCTAACTGTAATGGAATATGATCAGTTTCCTTCAGTGTGCCCAGATAAAAAATTAAAAAACCCAACTTTTTTTTCAAGGAAGTCTGTGGATTTTGTGCATCTGTTACCGGAAAATTTTATTGACAACGTATTTTCCGGAATGTTATTAAACATTTATATAAATTAGTGAAAGTTAATGAACTAAAAAGCAACAATTGTGGGTATAAGGAAGACTTATTTTACAAATCAATAAATCTATGAAAATTTTAGGAAGTGCACTTTATCACTTAACTTTGTTTTTAATTTTGTGGACGCACCATTTCCCCCTGTCGGACTTCGGGTGGTCCCCCCCTACCCCCCCCCCCCAGTTGAGTTTTAAAGTCAGGGTGGATCTAGATAGTGACCGCCAAACTTCTTTTTGTAGTGTATCTCCTGAATTTACTTTTGGTATTGTGAATTTTGTATCGTGATTTTTTCTGGTTTTTTTCATTATTTGTACATATTCATGTACACGTAGCGTTGTGGAATAACACATTTCTTTTCGTCGTACCCACTAGATAAATGGAAGAAATATTTGGACAAAATAGATTCAGCACTGGAAAATTATGGAAAAGACGGGCCATTACCAGATGACTGTACTGTACACTTAAGGTGTGTATTTCCCATTTGACCATAACGTTTGCGTTTAGATTTATATGTATCAACTGAACAGCACCTTGGTCATGTTACATAGAATCGGGAGAAATATGATCGTATGTGTCTACGTTGGCACATGTCTAAAGGCCAAAGCAGAACATTAAATAGTTATTGCAAATATTGACCCGTTACAGTAAATAATTTAAATCAAATACTTGTACACATGCACCTTAACTGGTGTTTGATTTAACATTTGCTACAAAGACCGAATTGTTGTCAGGCTTTTGCTGCTGTCTTTTCATTAATACTGTATAGTATCTTTTTGACCATTTTTACATGTTCAATTTTTAAAGAAATGATAAATGCAGCTGTGTTCAATGGTAGAATGTATTTTTCATGGCAATATTGTTTTGTGTAGACACGTTAGCTTTTGTTGCGGTACAAAGATATGTTTCAATATTATCGCAGAACCGTACACCATGCTTATTTTATTTGCTGAATTACCTTACACCGATTAAAACGCATCCGAAAACATGTTATTCTCAGCTCGTTTTTATTTACTTTAATGCACACCCCACAACGCACAGCGTGCGTTAAGATTCTAACGCAGGTAGATATGCGCTAGAATCGTAATGCACAGTGTGCTTTCTGGGATGTGCGTTAAGGTTTTCTAACGCACCCATTAAAGTTTATGAAAAGAGACGAGCTTAACGCACGCTCAAAGGGAGGGGGGTGGGGGTGCGTTATGCTTTATGAAAACGAGCTCTCTGTGTCTAATGCAGTAGAACCTGTTTTGAGCGGCACCTTTTTGTACGACATACCTGTCTTTTACGGCAGTGTTGCTGTAAACTGATTTCTTAATATTAATGTTTATTTTACCTGTTTTTTTTACCTGCCTTTTACGCCATCTTTCTCCTAGCAAATTAGGGTGCAGCTCAAAACAGGTTCTTCTGGTATAATTTGTTTTAAGCGGCACCTTTTTACAGCAAACCTGTCTTTTACGGAAGTGTTACTGTAAATTCATGTTAATTTTACCTGTTTTGTATGGCATACCTGCCTTTTACGGGATTTTTGCCCTGAAAAATTAGGGTGCTACTCAAAACAGGTTCTAGTGTGTCCAAATTCCTGACTCGATAACATAACATTCCATCTTGATCTCACTTGGCTTTTATCTGCAAAAATTGAATTACATACATGTATTTAATATTTTGCCCAAATGAAGAATGAAACGTGTTCAGTTTTGCTTCACAGTCTGTTTTACCTGGTAGTTGGTTTGTCATTTCCAAAACACTGAAAACGTAATCCGGCAAATGTAGATTCTGGCGTTGGAAGTCACAATATGTACTTTATCGTCGTTGTCACTGTCGTTGGCTTTGCTTTTACCCGAACTGGGTACTTATGTACTTGTGCCTGTTCTTCCAACTGTTCACCCAGCTGCTGGTTTTCTATACTGTACTGAAAAAGCTCAGCTTATTTTGAAAAATTGAAAAGTATGTTAAAATTAACCTTTATTAGGTTTAAGTTATGACTGAAACATAATACATTTGCTGGTTTCCAAGTTATATTAATTTCTCGAAAATATACGTGTTAATAATTAAATATTTATATTTTAGTTTGCAGGACAATGATTTTGAAGTTTGGGACAACAAGGGAGGTATCCTTAAGGAAGATTATGACAGGTCCTTGACAAGAGGGACGCAATATCAAATAATTAACCATAAATTATACAGGGAAGACAAGTGTATGTTCCCTGCAAGGTAAAGTGATCAGCTGCCGTCAGTGGATGTCTGTGTGTCTGTCTACTTTTGATAAGATCAAACTCATTGTTTTATGCGTAAAACAAAACAAATGCTCCTTTCGTCTTAGTATTTGTCGCACTATTTTAGTTTTTAGTGCGACAAATAAGATCTCTTTCCTAAAGAAGCAAAAAAAAATTTTAGTTTGCACAAAAGCAATGAGTTTTGATCTGTCCGGTTTGGTGATAGTTTTGCCACTAAAACATTTTAGTTTACAGAAGCATGGCATGCAGTTGTACATAGTGGAAGGCTGGTGAATATAGTTGATAAGTATCCCCTGCACAAGATTGTGAATCCAAAATATGGACACAATATGACAATCTCTTCTAAACAAACGAATTTGTGTTTTACACTTAAGTATGGCCTTATGTTAATCTCCTAAAATTTACGTTCATCAGACAAAAATTTGCACAAATTAATTGTAGGTATAATTTAAAAAGCCCTCTTTTATAAAACAGAACACTGTCCTATAATTATTCAGAAATTTTATTTCATGTTAAATCATACTGTGTCATTGTTTTTTGGTGCAATAAATCTTGTGCGGTAAAGAACTGTGTGTTATTTTGCGGTGTCCGTTCACTGATCATTACCATCCTAATAGTGTGATGGAGAATGACTTGTCTGTGTGGGAGAAAGGTATAGAATACGAAGACTTTAAGCGAGCTAAGGACAAGGGCACACACTACCAGATCATCAATCATCGGTTGTACAGGGAGAGTGAGTGCATGTTTATGTTCAGGTAAGAATTCCAAGTCAGATATAGCAATTGGAGATAACTGGTATTGTCAGCAGAAGCAAGGAAAATCTTACACTGCACATGTAAAGAAAGTGAACAGTGTGGTTTTCTCCACTGTCATACAGTATGTCCACTTTGTTTTAAGCGACACTCAACCTTTTAGCCTTTAAAAACTATTAGATATCATGTTTATTCATTTATGACACCCCTGGGCCTATAGTCGAGATTCCCATGCTACTTATAACTGCTCATTCAGGTTTCTTTCAGTTTAAAAACTGAAGAGTTTGATTTCCGCTGTTGCTTTTTATGAAAAGATGCAGATCTGCAGTAAACTCTGTTTTGAGCGATACTCTGCATTTTACGGCAAACTTCAGTACAAATTTAAGAGTGTCGCCCAAAACAGAGTTTATTGTAGCATGGAAAGTCTCACTTGATATGTTTTCCAAGTCAATTTTCTTCCTTAGATGAACTTCCTTTTCCACGACCGTAATAACTCATTCCTTGAGATTTTTAAATTATGTGGATCTTATGTTAGCGACAATATTATATTGATATGATCGAAGAAAATTATATGTATATTTACGTATACTTGAGTCTGATGTAAATGGGAACTTAAATATCAAGTTTACATATTTTTCACAATTAAAGTCAAAATTAAGGAAATTTGCAACACGGTCACTGATCCAGAAGCCCCACCCGATAAAAACAAACCCAAAAAAGATGGCTAGAGTCACCTGAACTCCCTCTCCGGCAAATTTCTGGATCCGCTACTGTATGAAATAATTTGCTAAACACAGTATTGAAGATACGAGTGTTTGTGTTACAGATGCAGTGGAGTGGAGCATTTTATCCTGGAGATAATAAAGAAGCTGCCGGACATGGAGATGATAATTAACGTGCGTGACTGGCCACAGTCCTCGCGACATGGTCCACCAATGCCTGTGTTCTCGTTCAGTAAAGTGGTAAGATAGGATGACTTCGTGATAGTGTATTATTTCGCGCACCAACAATGTCCCATCTATTTACAGAATCATTGCCATAGCAGTGGCGGATCCAGGAATTCTCACCAACCTCATGAGGCCCTAATAAAAAATTGCCAAACCTCATGAAAATGAAGAACATTTAGGCCTTGTTAGCCCCTGGCTAACCCCCAGGAGCCACCAATACATAGGCACCACTTTAGGCGATGCATGAAATGTATTCATTAACACTTAAAATTTATGCTGATAAAACTGATTTCGATTTTCAAATTTCTTTTTTTTATAGAATTCTCAGAACTATGATATTATGTATCCAGCATGGACGTTCTGGGAAGGTGGGCCTGCAGTGTGGCCTATCTACCCGACAGGACTGGGCCGGTGGGACCAACAGAGAAAAATCATACCAAAGTAAGAGCATCGTCAGACATACTTTTTAGCTTCGGATATCATCTTACTGATATATTTTTATGAGTGCGGCTCACATAATGCTGGGAGCATGGCTGACACAACAGGGAATCCATTAGGAAGCACGGGGGCCCAATCTAGTATGGTAAAAATGTCAAGTACAGGAGAACCTGTCTTGAGCGGCACCCCCCGACTTTTGGATGGCCAGAATGCCGTACAGGCAGCAATGCCGTTCAAGACAGATAAAATAAACATGAATATTAAGGATTCGTGTCGAGGGAAAATGCCGTAAACAAAAGCAAAATGCCTCCCAAGACATTTTCTACTGTAAATTGGTAAATTTATTGACAATTTTGTCCCGTAGACTTATCTGCAGCATATTAAATGCTAGTACCCTTTTTTCATTATCAATTCATCATTATTCAGGTAATTGTGCTTCATGGGTGTTAAATCTTTTTAGAGCCAAAGAGGCTTTCATATTTATTCGTAATTCGTTGATGCCTCTATTCTCGTAGAAAAGCCCGTGAATGGCCGTGGGAGAAAAAACACAGCAAGGCGTTTTTCCGCGGGTCCCGCACCAGCGCAGAACGTGACCCTCTCGTGTTACTGTCCAGAGCTGAACCGGACCTAGTGGATGCACAGTACACTAAAAACCAAGCGTGGAAGTCGGATAAGGTAAATAAGCTGAAGTATTGTTGCGTTTGGCTGTTCAGTTGTGTGGGGAAGGAGGTATTCGCAATAGCCCTTACCAGAAACACTACAGGAGTATGAAGCACGGCTGCTTTCTGCAACTAGATTGCTGGGAGTCATAGAAATAGGAGCGCTGGCTAAACAGTACAACGGCTAAAGCAAGTGTTGTTATTAAGCGATTGTTAAATTAGGCTAAATTCTACATAAAATTTGGCCTATTATTTTATTGTGAATAACATACTACGTATTTCTCAGTTATGTTGGCTTAAATCTTAACTGATACTAAAAAAACATTTGCAGGATACACTGGGTAAACCTCCAGCAGAAGAATTGCCACTTGAAGACCACTGTCCATACAAGTATGAATTTTATTCTCCTTTATTTTAAAGTGGTTTTCCAGCATGAAAAAGCATATTGCGAAATAATTTCTAAGTAAGATAATTTAGATAAATGATAGTTTGATAAATGATAGTTTTAACTTAGTCTGTATTTATAATGTGTGATTTCCGTCTTTGCAGATATTTATTTAATTTCCGAGGTGTGGCAGCAAGTTTCCGCTACAAACATCTCTTTCTGTGTGATTCAGTTGTATTCCAGGTAAGATTCCAAATCTATCAGCCCATTTAGGCAGGCCTGTTTTATTTGTTGGATTAATTTTTCCGTCAAATTGCAAAATATTAAATGTAAATTTCATGGATTTTGGTCAAATAGGCAAAAGATACAAAGCAAATCAGCTTTCATTTTCCCTTTTCATGTTTCCCCTGTCATGGACTTTGCCATAACCTTTTGAAGCCAGAGATCTATTGTGTCACCTCAAATCAGAAAGAGGCCTCTTATTTTTGAATGCCGATCTGAAATTTCAAAACGGGAATAGTACATACAAATTTTCCCTTGTTAATCCCAAAATTTGTCTATTTAAATCCCATCTTAAGAATTTTGGATGCACTATTATTATGCAGGTCATCACGTTTTGCTCGAACACGGAGAACTCAAACTTTGTGTTACGTCTATGGTGTCTAAAATAGCCCATCACAAGGTTTTCTTATGTAAAAGTTTCACATCATTTTAAATCGGTAGGTTTTCTATTGTATAATAAACGTTTAACTTTAGTTTTATATTTTGTAGGTCGGAGAGGACTGGTTGGAGTTCTTCTATCCGGCTCTCAAACCTTGGGTCCATTACATTCCAGTTGGACAAGATCTGAAAGACGTCAAGTAAGTAGCCACCAAGATATTTTTAAGTAGCCAAAAATGTGCAAAATAAAAGAGAAAAAAAATTCTAAATTTTTCTGACATTTTATTTCGTACAATAAATATATGGCCAATATTAATTGATTTGAAGGTTGAGATACTGACAGTGCATTTCTTTCGCCCTGAAAATTGGTCAAATCCCAAAGAAAGACGAAGCTGATCGTGGCCCCTCCTATTTGCGGG
>JBCAUI010533217.1:0-11209 GCA_038406195.1 Haplosyllis anthogorgicola | reverse complement strand
GATATTGTAACCTATATTGTCTTAGTTTTATGATAATGCCAAATGAGCTCAGGTCCATCTGGACCTATTTTTAAATTAAAGAATAGTATGAAAATTTGTAAATGCATAAATATGCATAAATATTATTCGAGAAAATCATATATTATTTATGAATCACTGAAAAATAGCTCGAGTTGACTCAAAACTCGAGCCTTAAACATCGAGCTAACTCGAGCTTAGAAACCCGTCGAGTTGATATCCCTAGTATCTAGGAGATGTGAGAAGTATATCACGAAGGCTCATTTTTCTGAAACACCAGAAATACGAAGACGTTTATTCATTAGGTTTGACTGCTTGTCGGTTCCCAGTGAACCACGGTTAAAGCATTTCTCAAAAGAGAGCTAGGAAGATCGTAATTCCCCAGCTCCACGGACCCAGGTCAACATTTCCTTCTCCCCGCATCAACGTAAACAATTTCCCCTCCGCCTCCTCGTTTACATTTTCCTTCCATATCCGGACCAACAAATTCGCCGTCTCAGATAAAACTTCACAAAGTCTACAGTCCTGCAGTTGCAGTGACTGATTTATCGAGAGGGACTGTTTTAACATCTAACTGCAAAAAAGAGGTTTCTTTTTTCCTGCCCTGCTCTGACTTTAAATGATGCGAATATTTTCTAGTTTTAATGGAAGAGTGGTGTTTGGTAAACGGGCGAGTTTTGTTGTCCATACAGAGTGGTGTTTAAGTTGCACTGATGAGACGTAATATAACATACAGCGACAGATTTAATGGACAATTCACTTGGAATGGTCATCAGACAAGTTTGATAGCAATTTGTATTACATCAGCGACGGGTGAGATGAATAGCCGCAGTAGAAGCCTGATGCCCAGTAGTTGAAAACCATTCTTACGTTTTATCTGATTGCGGCTTGGCAATTCACTGAGAATGACAGATAACTTAAATGCTGACGTGCGACTAGAAACGTGGACAAGTGAAATGCAACAAAGAACTTCACAGATAAAAAGAAGAAACTATGAAATTTTAAACAGTGAAAAGCAGTGATTTGAAAATGCATGGACGATCTTGCCAAAAGTAAAACAATCATCTCAGGCGTCATTACACTTTATGTCGTTCATTTGTTGGAAATATGCATCACAACGTAAGGGCAACATTAGGTTTTGTGACCCGAGTTTCCTTGCAGCGTGGCGTCCTAATATCCATTGTTGAATGTGAAGGACCCTGTTACCGAGATACATTGCCCCGTAAAACCTTCCTGTTTGATGGGCTTCCCAATGTAATGCCGCTGCAAGGCAAACATTTACACGAAAATCATAATTAAAAACTTGTGTGCGTATGGAAATTTGATTTAGTTATTGCATAATTTATTTGCAAGGCATTATGAAAAGTCAACCGTGCTCAATAGCGATGGTATTCATCACTAGGCATAAATGGGTCCTTTATGTCGACACTCAAATGATGATTTGCCAACAGTAATCGTCAATCTGGTTTTTTTACGTAATAGCTTTGCGTGTAAAATATTTATAACTAAACATGGCTTTTTGTATTTTTCTATTGTAGAGACTGCAAGATAATCAGAGATCCACAAACGCTCAAGTCTAAAGGCTATGGTTTTGTATCATTTGTTAAAAAGGAGGTAATGACATTTTTTATATTCATATTCTTAATTGAAGTTTTATTATTCAGAAGAAATTCATTGCGTAATGACAATTTCATAATGCATAACGTATGAAAGACCCGCTTTGTGTGAGGCCATACAACATAGATGTGTGTACCGGTATTATTGTAATTCATATATTAATGGAACCCGTTAAATTAATGTATATTCAAATATCAGTCATTAAAATATTAAAGTCTGCTTGAACTTCGTCTGGAAATGTGACACATCAACGCTGTCTGCAAATTCAACTCGATGCAAACTTCAAATAACTTTGGATTAAATCTTGCGAATAAATTACATGGACTAGAAGGGAACCAAAGTACAATAACATAAATAGTGTCGTTGAAATGTAGGGCAGTTTGTCAGGTTTCATGACAATATGTCTCGTGGAGCATATCTAACCCATTGATTCGACTTCCGCCTGTTAAAGTCTCACCAATTTCCGGCAAAAGCTGCATGCTCGAAAATCAATAGCGATTTAACCCGTCACGCCTTTCCGCGACAACTCCGTCTTTTTTCGGTTCCGTTCATGTGCCAAGGGCAATGTTATATCGATCAGCGCGGCCTGATACTTGGGTTATGTGACTAGCAATTACGGTGTATACATACAAGCAGTCGGACAGTTGTGCTTGTATTGAACAATCTACGGCGTAGGAGATGTTGACGGGTCTTCATTTTATAACTACCCGGAGGCCATGCAGGGAAATCACCTCGGAAATTGATTGCTTTTAAACCAGCAAGTTAAAAAATAACACGTACTGAAGTAACGGCAAACTAAAACTGAAACTCAAAAGAAGCCACTGCAAAGCCGCTTTGTGTAGGGCAGGATTAAAGTGCCTCCGAGAACTTTATACCGAAATGCTTTAACCTTCCATAAGGCATGGCCGCCTCATCTTACCAGATTACTTTGACAGACCCTGGGAGGTGCAGAATATAAGTTTGCATCATGTAACCTTGTACATGAATAGGTATTCAATAAGACTTTCAATTTGGGTAGCCCTTTTTTTGCATTTGGCCGAGGGCACTTAAGCAACAGATATTTCATTGGCAAATAGCTTGTACCTCAGAGAGTCCTTTGGTGGGCAGTAAGTACTGGGTCTCGTCTGTGGGTTAGTCTGGACTGTTGTGTACCTGCCCTTCGCCCTTCTTCCCTTCTTGTGACAGGCCAACAGGTCATGGTTCCAATGTCGGCGTTAATCTGTAGATGAATACTTGCCGTGTGCTCTCTGCAGTTTTACGCACTGAAGTGTTGTGACATGAACCGGCCTTTGTTAACGTGTGACACCTGTTAAAAACAGCTTTGTCATGTAGGTCCGTCTGTATGTCCTTTCAACAGATTGACCATTCAGGATAACATAGGCATTTCATAATAAAGAAGCAAAGTGACGATAGCAAGTCCCGTGGTACAAACAACAGCATGGACCATTTCGAGAAATCCAATTCCATTTATTCATGGGCCATTTAGGTAACTGTCATGACAGTACGATACAGTAGTTCAGGGCTTTAGCGACCGGAGAAGCCCATTGAGGCCTGGCACAACCCGACTATGCTAATCCCGTGGATTGGCCCACTAAAACTTTATGGACATGCAAGCCAAAGGTTCAGCTCTCTCTCCTATGCTAAAGGCCGATGCAAATAAACCCTTCTTTAGGAATTCATAAGCCATTCTTTGTGGAGTAAAATAGGCCAAATGAAGGCAGGACTGTCGATGGGATTGATGTAATTTTGCCACCAGTTTATGGTGGATATTTGATCCTTGCATCATTTTCTGTCGAGGCTGATTAGGATAAGTTATAAAGCCGGATGTCCGTCGGCCACAGCCTCTTTCATAAGTTTCTTTGCCCTGTATCACAATTATATTTATGACCTTTATGCATGAAATCCAACAGCCCCTATTCAGACTTTATAGGAAGTAATATGCACTAAAACACGATAAAACAAGCAGTAATTGGCGCAATATTCTTTATATTTGGCAGATACTCAAATAAATCTCCGTGAGCAAAAACAATAGTTTGAAATCAAGTGAAGAAGCGGTAAATTCTTCTTTCTTTTCGCTCCTTCTATTACGTCGGTTCCACTATTTCCACAAATATTCATTTTTGTCTGCACTGTTTATTCTGCACATTGTAAAATATAAGATTACCAGAAATCCACAGTTAATGATTGTCTAAGCCCCTTTACCTTTCCCATTACCGAACCAAATCATTGCTGCGTGTTTAGAAGCATCACCAAACCCCCTGGCCAGAATTGGGGAGCCGGCACAAATCTCATAAGGACAGAAATTGATAATCATTATGTTGGAGACTAGCTATAATAGATTGCCAATACCATGTCCAATACACTTTCAATTTTTGGGATGGCTATTTGACCCCAGAGCACCTGACATGATGTACGTTATTGGTTTACTGGGTATATACTCGGAATGTCAAAATCTGTTCAGCAACAGAAAGGCCAATGTAAATGGAGTCGCAAAATGAGTTCTACTTAAAATGAATGGGGCAATATTTCTCTCCCAAAATAGACCAATGCATGTTATAGGTCATATGTGCTACCATCAGTAAATGAAAACGGAAGGTAAATTCAATCAGCTGACTGATGAAGTTCCCGTTAGTTTCCATATACGCACGGAAGATTCCAGACACTTACGTTGGAATGACACAAAAAATCTATTTGCACACAACTATTTATTTCTACAAGTTCCTTCTACAAGGAAAAAAGTGAAGCTTGTAACTTATGTAGCTGTTCATTGAGCTCTTTTCGCCTCTAATGGGGAATCTCTTATCCCGTATTATCGATGTAATTCCAGCCAGAGTGTTTCTCGAAAAAAACCCAGCGAAAGTCGGTCAAATAGAAAGAACAACTGATGCAAAACAATGCATCATAAGAAGAAAGTCACATTTGCTGATCCTGTCATTAAATGTTTTTTTACTTGAAAGCTCTATCGCAACATAATCGATATGTTTCGATGTAATATCGTGTTTTATTGCAAGGAACCTGTTAACGCCGTGTTCATGTCAAGGTTGCTCCTATTTCAGGATTGAGTTTTCAAGGGTGAATGGGCTGGCTTGGGTACAACAGAGGTTCGTAGTACCGGCCTGAGTGATCAGCTGGTCAGGAATTGATAGTCGTGTCATTGGGTCACGGTCCCGCAGGAAATAGTCGCTAGATGGGAAGCGGTGGGCAAAATGGTGCGCTTGGACGCAGGACTGGCCACAGCGCCACATGTGTAGTATTCAATTTCTGATAACATGTAGCCGGGAAAATGAAGTCGCGAACGCTTGTCTATGGCCAGGGGGAAATATCATGTGATACGGTGATCTTTCATCAAGGCACCTATTCGCCTATTGGAGTCATGCACAACCTTCATTTTTCAGCACTTGATGTAAAAGTGGCCGAGCTTCCTTTTGAATATAATGAGTGAAAAGCGCTAAAACGTGTGATGGTCATTGATATTCCCCCGACGATTGTTTCAATTTATAAACTGCTCGAGTGATGATGAATGGCAATGCAGGATGCGATGCCTAATAAATTAGCACTTGCTATTTCCCCGAAAACCTGTATGAGCAAAAAAGCGTTTATGTATTTGACAGCTATTGATATTTTACATTAAGGGACAACGCACTTCGTTATTGATAACAAATTGAACACGAAAGAAAATGAGGTTAAAATGTTTCATTTCAATAAACGCGATATTTACGCACATCAGAGTTAAGACTTGGCAAAAACTGGGTCATGTGAGTGCGAACATGATTTTGGTGTGACGAACAATATAATACATGGATGTGCAGTTAAACTATGAGATATGAACTACAGTGCAGGCGTTTCGGTAAAATAGCGTTGTGTGGTACCGGTATTTACCAAATACACTAATTATCCCATCATATTTCCAACTTGTCATTCTTCGCGTATGTATTTGAAAGCATGCAGCTTTGCCGTAAATGATAGATATTGCCCAATGTTAACGCCACACGTCTTGTTAATTCAAGTTTAATTCAACGTAATATCTGTATAATGTATGTTGAACGTTGTTTTGCCCCTTCAGGATGCAGAGAATGCGATCATCTCGATGAATGGCCAGTGGATCGGCAGCAAGGCCATCCGCACCAACTGGGCCTCTCAGAAACCCCCAGCACCCCGTGAAACTAAAAAGAGTATGTCAACGAATGTTTTTATTTTACTTGTTATCCCTGATCTTGGTGATCTTTTCATTGCAACAAGTTCTTCATGAGACTTGGTATCACGCAACTCTGAAAGGACCACCAACGGTCAAGGATAATGCGGTGTTAATACATATATATAACAGTAATTAACCAATGGCATCAATGTTTCCATTCCAGGATGCAGAAACTGCTATCTCTTCTATGAATGGCCAATGGATAGGCAGTCGAGCAATTAGAACAAATTGGGCGTCACGGAAACCACCCGCCCCCAACAGTAAAGAATGTATGTCCGCTATACACACACCCGTATCTTATACGTGTCTTATATACTTTCTTATTTATTGTTTCATCAAAGTACATAAAGTACTTTATACTTTTGACGCTCTTGTGTGATCATTTTTATATTCTAAATTATCATCTTTTATGCGGCAGAAAGCGACATTCTTTGATTTACAGACAGTTTATTCTTTTGTACCATGTATATATTTTCATTAAGGGCATATTGGTTAGGTCAATTTTGACATCCTTTTCATCATTGCATTTATTGTGCTATCCTATATTTATGTTGTACCAGCCAAGGTTTGGTAGATTACCATATATTTCTGCATGTCAATATTATTACACTTTTGGTATTTTCTCAGTTTGTTCTTTTATAAATGTCAGTTATCTACATCTACATAATTGAACAGTCTAGGTTTCACATTTGCAATGTTATCGTCAGCAGCTTTTGTTCGCTTATCCGTAGCCAGTTAAATATTTACAAGGCAAATTCATAAACCGAGCCCCCGAAGAAAAAAGACTTGCTCTTGTGACATTTGAAAATTGGGTCTCTGCTCATTATTGAAACTATGAAAATATTATAAAGAGTTACGAGAGGATAAATGGCTTTGAAATATGCATAGGGTATTGTTGTTGGACCAAAATTCCCGTTACAGCACTTAACCTTGCATAAAAAGCCTGGCAATGGTATTTTATGGAGTCCTGAAAAAGATATGCATAGAGGGTGGAAATTGGCTATATTTCAAAGTTGTCAAGAGCTGAATTGGCTCAATTTAGATCATTATTCCTTGGATACCTCGTCGGACACGATACACAGGCTT
Source organism: Haplosyllis anthogorgicola (assembly GCA_038406195.1). Lineage (NCBI taxonomy): Eukaryota > Metazoa > Annelida > Polychaeta > Phyllodocida > Syllidae > Haplosyllis > Haplosyllis anthogorgicola. Next base: position 4,293 of record JBCAUI010533217.1, on the reverse strand, counting down.
TGTAAAGGTACAGTGCACTGCCGCAAATTGAATCTGCCCCAAATAACTCATAAACTTTTGCCATTTTACATCCTTGCTTATCATGGCAGTTTAACATGAAAATGGAGCATTACAGCCCCCAAGATAGATAGGTTTGCCCCGGTAGGATCTATGTGATAAGTCCCTTCCTTCGACAGCTTCTGTATGTGTTTCGGTAGTGAGAAGCTGGAGAGAGATGTTGGCAACATTAAAAGCTGTCATTTCCTTAACTGGAGTTATTTTTCCCCATTGATGAGGATGATTTCAGGTCATTACTCGTGGGTGCTGTACCTGTTCAGATTTAAAACACGCCCACAGCACTAGTAAATCCACCTAGTTTTGGTTCGTGGCTGCTAGGCAAACGTAAATAAATAAGAATTGCAGAAAGGGGGGGGGGCAGGGAAAGGGGTCTTGCGTTAAATAGAAAATCTCCAGACATTGTTCTGTCTGGTTTGGTAATAAATTATCGACTCGCGTCAAATCACATTTCAAAACTTTCCACTGAAGAGGAATTCTTGCCAAGTGAAACGTTGCTCACATAATAATGTAGATACCATGCTTTCTGTTCATACATTGAATCTATTTCCTTTGTGTTTATTTTATTATTATTTTTCAATCTTTTTCTCATCTTAGCGGATTTTAAGTACATTGTGGTTTCCGTGATTTTTGCTCATTTTTACCAAGCTGAGTAGTCGGTGGTTAATTTTAGTATAATGACTGCTAGATATTGTATTTATTACTTTTGAATGTGTAACTTTGAAATCATGTATTGTATACAAATATGTGATTTCATGTAGTTAAATTGCACAAAACTAGGAAAATTGCCTTTTATTATAAGCATTTTTCAATTACTTACATATTACATACATAAAATTTACCATTTTGCAAATATTTCTTCTGATACATATTGACACTACTTTTTATTTTGTTGTCACTTTTAACATTTATCTGCAGGTGAAGGCGTTAAACATTTTCCAAATTGAATTGTGCAATTACGGAATTACTAACAACACAGAAACAATGTTGCCATTGGTTAATTTTTAAGATATTAACGAAGAAACCATAACCATAACTTTTAAAACTTTGTAGCAATTTTAATATATTACAGTTTCTACATTTGCCCATTTATAACATAGATTGATATTTTGTATTTTCATGCAGCTAAACCATTAAACTTTGAAGAAGTATATAACCAGTCCAGTGCTACCAATTGTACAGTATATTGTGGTGGTATTCTAAATGGTCTTACAGGTAAGTTTGAAGACATTTTAAACAATTTTTTGTTAAAAACGTAATAATTGTCTCCCTATTTAAAGGAGCATTCATAATAGTCATTTCTCGCAGAATGTTGTACCAATCCGCAAAAGTAGGTCACGTGAGTGCGGATGGTTCTGTGCGTGTTTATAGAATGTTAGGAAAGAGAAAGGATGTTGTTCACAACTAAATGGGCGTTTCATGATTAAAGGTTAATTTGTCTTTAATTGAAGTGAGGAAAAGCACAAGCCACTGATTAAGGTAGACTACAAAGTGTCAGTTTCTTAGTACTGTCATCTTTAAATTAAATCTAAATGCTCTTTGTTGAGAGAGATCTCCCAGTGGAATAATTAAGTGTTGGAAGAAGACAGAAATTACCCATCCTTTGTTGATCATGCAGATATCTCAAAGTATAATTAAAATTACCGAGAGCAAACTCAAATTTGCACTCAATTAAATTTCTAACATCCATCCAAGCTTATTAAGTCTTTATTCCTCCATTTTCTTTTGTAAGCTCCATCGCTGTAGATGGTCTATCATTTCCTTTGTTTTTCCTAAATGTTTTCCATTATTCTGTAGAAGTCTTTGATTTTCCGCTTGAAAAAGCAGTGCTTCCCAAATAGTCAAAAGAAAAATGCCTTTTTCGGGCTTCCTACCGCGGAAAAAGTCCAAGACTGAGATAGCACAGTCGTGCCTTGCCCATATCATCAGATCCGTATTAGGCCAGTGGATTCCGGGGTTTGTATTGGAAATGAACTCCATAAAATCAAGTCGTTTTTACTGCATTTCCACATAAAGCCTATCAGGGAAGTACAAGCGCAGCCATCAACAGGCCTCTGGGCTGAAATTTAGCAGTCCTCACTAAATTTCCCGTTTTCATCCGAAGATTGGACTTGTGCGGCTTTATGGAAATAAAGAAGGCCGCTTGTCATTTGAACGGGCGAGCTTTTTGTTCGATATGCAACTGTCTGATGATAAGTTGCCATTCTATTTAGGTTTAGATTCACAGTAAGAATTATCCGCCCAACATAAATTAAACTCCAGCCTTTAGGTCAAGTAACGTTGGTTTAAAAGGCCAGGCCAATTGTGATTAGAATGGAATCGTCACACAGTGCACATTTAGGTACCAAATTACTACTCATTCAGTTTAGTTAGGTGGTATATGTGTATGTGTGCGGAGGAAAATGTTTCCATGACATTTAGCAAAAATGATTACGTCTCTATTTTGCAAAATTGTGTCTGTGCCATTTCTGGAAGTATGACTATTGTCAATGTGAGTTGCCTGTGAAAGATAACTGCGAAAAGGTGAATCAGGTTCAGGCTCCCCTCGTCTTCTTCCGCCACATGCTTTTTCCGATACAAACCCCAAGCAGTTTTATCGAACAACTTGCGTCACAGACTTTCGTTTTTGATGTGCAGTTTATTGAGTAGCGAACACTTTGCTTCTGAGGTGTTCAGTCAGTGGTAAAATAATGTAGTTTTCAATTTCGGATACTAAGTACTGCTCGTTGTATACTGAAGTAGTACTTCAATCTAGGTTACAGTTTAACTGACACGTGTGATCAGAATTGACAATGTTTTGGTCAAATTGAATGCAGCCGTACTTAATCGCGCAGCTTTTTATTTCCACCAAAATTATTGAATCCCTCACATTGAAGTGAATAAAACTGCTGTGGAGTCGCTTAGACGTTAAGATTACGTTAAGTTCGGAGAAAATGTCATTTTCCCTGTCCTTTTCCATTATTGACTTAATGTAGGTCATCTTTAGCATTCTTTATTAACTTTTATCTGCAGGCAAAATTTGATGCCTTATTGTCGCAAATGCTGTAGAGTTTGTCTTAGCAGGTTGGGGGCTATTTCTGGACGGCATGTGTGTGTGTCATCAAATCTTATGGGTAATAAAAGTTATTTGCATAATTTGCACTAGGTGTTCTGTGTTGGGTTTAATAGCCTCGGATTTCACAGGACAAGGTAAAGACAAAAACTGAGCCCAAGAAAAGTAGAAGACGAGATGGCGGCTAGTGACAGATCATGCAAAACTTGTCATGTCAGTGGAACATCAACATGGCAGAGCCAACAAGGGCGCCTGTTCCCGGAGCCGCATTCTCCCAGGTCCGTATTGACGAGCATGGGAGCGCCGAGTCCCTTTCCACAAACCTTGGGCCACATCTGCCTTTGATTGTGACATGGAGTTGATTTAGGCATCAATTGTCTTAAGGATGTGAAGGCAGAGGCAAGTCAAGAACTGGGCATTAAGTTGTTTGATGTTGTCAAATCAAGTCGACGCTGCACAGTGGGAACCCACGTCACTCAGGGACTACCTGATGTGACTTGCCTTCAGGGGCGTCCCGCATATTGTAGCTTCTTCTACTGCCTACTCGGAAGTGGCAGAACTTTTAGCGTTTGCAGTCAGTTACATACTATTTGAAAAATATCAGTGTGAAATTGTTAAAAGCTGTTCGTACTCAGCTGATAGTGCAATGCATGGTGTAACTGGTAGGGACAAGCATGCATCCGTAATGACTACATGATACCACGTACTGAAAATGTGCAGACACACGGAGTACTGTTGCCACTGACTGATCCCCGCACTGTGTGATATGTCCCGTCGCTTGTTGGTGTTCTCTCCCAATATTTCACTCCCCTTTTGTCCGGGCTTCCCTGCAATTTACTCACTTCACTTTCACCTGTGAGGCCCCTGACGTCAAACCTGCACCCACAAGTGACAGAAATCGGTCTTACCGAGGGAAAACAACATTGTGAGGTATTTTCTGCCATGTTAAAATTTTGTAAAACTAAAAATGTTGTGAAGAATAAAATTTCGGTCTTCAAGCACATTGGCACTAAATTTATGTAAAATACTAAGCTTTTAACAAAATGTTAAATTTGAATTATTGCAACAGAAGTCCATTATTGCTTTTGCATCGTTACTGTTACTTTGATGGTGTGAGAATTTGAACAAAGGGTCGTATTGTACAAATAGTAATAAATGCGTAGGCTTCAGCTATTATAGAAATAACT
>JBCAUI010533206.1:0-11210 GCA_038406195.1 Haplosyllis anthogorgicola | reverse complement strand
CTACAGTAGCATTTCTCCCTAGAAACACAGTTTCTATGCATATGACCATATAAGGACAATTAGGGTATGTAACTGGGACATTCAGGCACCAGATACAGTAACAATACAACAGATTCAGCCACCTGTGACTGAAATCACCGAACCAAATCTATAACAAATCAACTGGAACCATTTTGGACAGGGAATTTGGTCTCCTGTGATCAAAGAAATACTATTTCCATTCAAAATACTATGAAATACTATAGAAATAGAATGATCCGGCCACAATTCAATAACCCAATGCTATGTCAACACGAATATTGAACATAACCCGTAATGAACTATTTTTAATAAAAAAAGTCACTCCATGACAATAACATTTGCATTTAGATGTTTAAAATATCAGGTCAGAAATAGGTTGATAACTGAAAAAGTGCTAGGATACCCGTCAACAATTGATTTTCGAAACAGCTTCAGCTGCTAACTACTGATCAGTGTCTTATTAACAAGTTAACTTTCTCAACAGGCATATGATATTGATTAAAGAGAGGATTTAATCAATACTTAAAAAGTTCATTCCGTGAGCTTGATTTCCCAGGATGAATAGACATAATCATCAGATTTCGTTGTAAATAAATCAACAACATGGCTTTTACTGCAAAAGAATCATTTGATTTATTCGCTTTCATAAAGTTTAATTAAAACAACAATTATCTGATAAATTCTGCTTAAAGCTATTTCAAAAGCACTTTTATAAAACAATATAAAATAGCACCTGCAAGAATACATTTTATGAAGAAAACACATTTACCACAGAAGTCGTAATACTATGAAATAAAATTCATACAACACAATGTTAATAATAGCATAGTACATGGCTTTAAAATTCCAATTGAAAGTGTTACAATTACATTCATTTTATTGTGATAATTATACGTGGAAAGTACCTCTTCTACAAATGGACGGCTAGATTTTATTGAAGCATGGCTAATCTGAAAAGCCCATTCTGAATAAGGTATACATATGAACTAATGTAAGCTTAACACTTCAGACATCATTCGGCTTGAGACAATGACGACAACAAAAGTATTTATCTAGTGTTTACATATTATATACAACAATAGTTAAAGGATGACAGGTCAGAATTCATTGCAGATCTCTCTCTTGTGTATGTACGTTTGTTGCTTTTTAAATTTATATTTTGAAACTAATTAGAGCCCAACTGGAGATACAGACATAAGAACAAATAGGATAACAAGTGAATGGCAAGATTGAAATCTACTGAAACGAGGTGATATAGTTTTTAGGTGCGTCAGGCCTAAGGTGGACAAGTTAAAGTGAACATACAGAACGAGTTTGCGGCTTCACTATTAAGTGAAAGTCATCGTTTGTACTTGATCTGTTGCGTAAGAAAACCTACAATTAAAGCTGCATCAATTTTGATACATGAGAAAAGTTAATTATTTTACAGTTCAGTTTGAGTGTGATCAGATTTTTCTGAAATAACGTTCAAAAGCTCGGCTTCTGGTTTTCCGTTCTGGGCACCATTAACAGCAGTAAGTTCATTGAGCCTCTCAGCCTCAGCCACATGGTAGTTGTACTCCTTATTTACAATTTTGTATATCACAGCTAAGATTAGAATTATAATCAATAAAACGACGATGGACACAAGGATTAGAATAGCAATCATATTGGAAGTTGCTTTTGCGGCAGGTGCATAAGGACTGGCTGTAGGAATTGTCATATTCTCATTAACAATCACTTCAATGTATGCCTCAGTTTGGCTTACTAAATTGTAAGCAGAGCATCCGTATTGGCCGGACTGTTCCAGACGTATTTCTTTGAGTTTATAGTAACTTGTTGTCATCAGATCGGTTCTGTTAATGTTCGGTTCCACCATCACTTCATCGTGTATTTCTGGTGGGAAGTACCATTGTAAAGTTGGTGCAGGGTCACCTTGACTGGTACACTGCAACATAATGCTCACATTGACAGGTACTTCCAAGATAGCACCGTTACCTTCAACTGCTGCACCGTAATCCGTGCTGCCTTTTACGCTAGGTATCCTTGGTTGTTTACAGATCATATCGTCTTCGTTAATGCTTCTAATATCAATTTTTGCTACGGGACTCATACAAGTCACACCTGGCAAGTCTTCCCTCGTTACCCATTGTTTGAACCAGATATTCTCACAGTTGCAATGGAATTTATTGCCATGGAACTTCAGTCCATTCTGGGACAGTTGATCCAAAAATGACTCCATTTTCATGTCCACAATCTGGAAAGAATGGAAAGCACATTTAAATATTTTTTGCTGAAATTGCTAACCGTTGTAGTGACTTTTACAATGCGAAAAAGCTGTAGATTCCCTACTATCGTGCGATTATATTCTATTCCTATGTTGCTCAGATCTGCCTTCTGAACCGAGATCAAACTGGGATACATGTTAAACTATCTTACCTGGATGAGATTATCTCTAAGATCTAGCACTTGCAAACTTGTCATTGGCAGGAAAGGTCCAGGATCAATTAATTCAGCCAGCTGGCAGCCCCTTAGTGATAGTTCTCTAAGATTAGTCAGAAAGTCACCAAAATTTCGGCTGATGCGAATAATCGGATTGTAGCTGACAGATAATTTACTAAGAATTGGTATCACTTTAAAAGCATCACCATCGAGTATAAATATGTCGTTGTGCGATAGATTCAGTTCAGTTAGTCCACTAAAAGAAGTAAATTTATCCTCTGACAAATATTCTATTCCTATGTTGCTCAGATCTGCTTTCTGAACCGAGATCAAACTGGGATACGTGTTAAAATCTGTAGAGAACAATTTGTTATTGCTAATGTCCAGTGTTTCTGTGTTTACATGCTTTAAAAAGTTATGTTGCGTAACAGAATGATGTGTAATCTTAAGTAACTGCAAATTTGTATTCTGAAAAGTGTCCTCATCAACATTTAGTGTAACTCCATTGTCTGATACAGTAAATCGAGTAACTGTATTCCTTATGGGTTCAAGTGTCGCTGATGTGAGCTTGGGTAGTTTGTTAGCTTTGAAGATTATGTCTGTGACCTGAAGGCCAGAGAATATTTGAGCAGTCAGTATGGGTATACTATTGTCATTCAGCTGTAAGATACTTAGACGTAAGCCATTAAAGGCTTTATTATTTATAGCAGCTATAGTATTGAAAGTCAGCTTTAAAGTAGCTAAGTTGATAAGGCCATAAAATCCATTCGTGTCAATTGTGTCAATGTTATTTCCATGTAACTCCAATGTAATTAAATTCACAAATTGTGAAAATGACTTTTCAGACAGCGTTCCTATGTTGCAGTTTTCAAGCTTCAGTGCTTCCAAATTGGTATAATCCAAATCTTTAAAACTTTCTTCATTGATGTCAACATGGTCTGTAAAACTAATGGTTAAATTTACCATATCCTTTGGTTGACTCAATTCCTGAAATTGCTGAATATTTTGGAACATGCAGCTGGCTTTAAGAAGTGCTTTGTCTGTCTTGCTGCAGGAACAATATTGTGGACATTGCTGCCCAAATACAGTGATGACACACATAACGAAACAAAGCAAAACGAACCACAATAACACATTGTTTTGGTGCAGTATTAAACATGCCATCTTGCTCAACTGAAGCCTCTCAACTAAAATTCCAATTTACATGTGTGTGGGTAGTTTTCCCATTATTTTTGATTTAATATTTGTTCGATGATCATTGAAATTCATCATGAGGATACCACTTTGTATACATATTTGTCTGAAGCCTTTGTGAGTCCATTTTTATAAATAAGCATCATTGTAGGTGCTTTCTCTCCTGTTGGCAACGTTGTTATTTTTGTGTTGTGCGATTTTGCCATCTGTCGATTCAACGTCGTGTAATGCAAATATTGCCTCAAAGCTCCAGTCATTTTCCTCTGCATGGCTGAGCACTAAACAAGGCCATCTATTAAGCCAATATGTCATCCCGTCATGACCTGAGCTTATGCTTTTATCGCCAATCTTAATTTGAAATTCCTTAAGTAGATTATGGCCCACATAATTTGTAGGTGTACTATCACAAGAGCCTACTCGTGAAAGCAACACAGTGATTTGGCTGTTCGTGGATATGCCAATAAAGGAAAAGTGTAACACTTGCCGGTTGGAAAATCCACAGCAGCAACAGTCACCAATTGATTTGGTTTCTACATCGATTACACGCATTAGACTGCCCAAATGCTCTTTTTGTACCGTTGCATTTCCCTTTAAAAGATATAGCCTGCCGTGTGCCAGATGTTATGGTACTTATGTCCATTGAGAATACAAAAGAAATCAATATATAGCAGCCGACCTGTCTGATTTGAAGCAATTTGCCAATATTGATCCCCCGTGATGCTGAAGGTGCTATCTTCCATATCATTACCATTTCTTATATTTGCACGGGACAGTCGGTACTGGTAGGCCATGGTGAAGACATTTGTCCTACATGCTAAAGCTTGAATATTTAAGTGTTGCATTGATTCGAGCCATCAAAAAGCTTTTAGCGCAATGCTTGCTGCAGCTTTATTCGTTATAGTTGCTGAAAGTGGGATATTCTGATAAAATTTATTTTTCAAATTATAGAAGGTAAGTTTGAATTAATATTTTCTTTTTGGAAAGAGTCAATAATTGTCATCAAAACGTGTAAGATACTAAAATATAAATGTAAAGCTTTATTCAGCAAAATTTACAAACAGTGGACACTGTAACTAGAGAACATCTGTCACGGTATAAACTCATTGTTTAACATTTTTTAGAGCTTTGTTTTTGCTCTGCGTAAAATTAAATACTACCAGAAAGTAACTGAAATGTACTTGTGTCAATCTTGTTTCTTTTATTAATATACTATCAAAAAAGTTTACGCAAAGCAAAAACAACTCTAATTTATTTAATAATCTCAAACACAAACGTTACGTTGAAAAAAAAACAACCTTCACACAAATTTGATTTGTGTTACTATCGCTGCTTAAATATTTGCATCGGCATCATCCTCACACATCAATTATTCAACATTGCATATTAGGTAAATAAATTACATCTCATGCGCAAGACTAGCACAAGGACTACAAATAATATGGCACCGTCAGAAATGATAATTACATAAAACATGTGTTACTAACAAAAAAAAAAACATGCTCAGCTGATGTTTGAATATGACTGAAACCGAGAATTGAAAATTAACTGGAAACGTCCTACCATAAGAACCTTTACCTTTCAATAACTCCATCGCAAATTAACTTTTGTAGGTTATGAAAATATACTTGGCAATGGGCGCATTACAATTTAACACGATTATAAGTAGGCAAAGAAAATTACAAACAAATTTGTAATAACGAAAACACCGCAAATGTATTGTGTACGTAATTGAAATTTACCCTGTAATGATCCTTATCGCTCGAAGGCATTTACAATGCTTCAACAACTGGATTACGCAAAACGGTTTTGGCAATACATACTGCATAAGAACTGGAATGTAAAATAGCACATTAATAATCAGAAATAAATATCAAGAACGAATATGTACAACGCTAACAATGGCACCGTCTTGAGCAATTAATGGTTCAGAATATCACATAAGACCTCAACAACCATCACAAAAGACAAGGATTCTAATGTAATTACATAATGTCAAAATTTGAGATTTAAACTGGCTGACAAATGCCGTCCCATCTTGATTGATTTCGTTTCGTTTACAACAAGGAAAGTATCTAATTCAGTACTCAATAGTAACCAAAAGAGTAGTTTTCTAACATATTAATCTGAGTGAACTTTTTAGGTAAAAGATGCATGTTTTGTATAGTAATAATTGTTACAACCACTTTGCTCTATTTAAATGAAAAATAAACAAAACGAAGACTTCTGGGTATGTTGTGATGGACGGCCAATGTGTGGCTTCATATAATTGTTTCAGAAAAATATTACTTTGTTGCATTTCTTTGCAAGAATATTATCAAAATAACAAAGTTTTAAGCGTGACTGAGTCCAAATGGAGTTGTACTTTTTGTGCTGACTTCACTGTCTAATCTGCTCAGCTGTGTGTGTCCATTTGCCATTTCACCATTGGTCATATCATCCACAGCAGGGTATTTTACGTCCCCATTTCTATGTCCCACAGCATATGTCCTCTGATATGCCCTTTGTCTTGCTTTGTATACATAAACGATTACAACTATAAGTACTATTAGTGTTAAAAGTATGACTGCAACACCTACTCCTATTACAGTGTACTTTACTTTGTCGTCAGATCCACCATTATCAGCTTTAACTTGGTTTCCGGATGTCGGTTCCTCAGAAGAATCGTCAGTGCCTGGTGCTGTTGGTTTTCCTGGTACATTTCCAGAGGTTGTAGATTTTTGTGTTGGGGTAGGAGCAGTGGATCGGGTTGGAGGCCCTGGAGTGTAAGGTAGTGTCATGTCCGCTCGGACGTTGATCTGGATATATGCCTCCGTTGTATCTTGCATATTAGACGCTATGCATTTATACTGTCCAGATTGGTCCAGCCTGATATCCTTAAGTTGATAATGGCTATTTGTTCTCACAACTGAGCGATTGGTGTTCGGCTCTATAACGACTTCATCAGGTGTTGCAAATGGAAAGTTCCATTTTATCATGGGAGCTGGATCTCCTTGTGCCGAGCATTGTAACATAATGGTGGTTCCAGCGGCAACATCCATCGCTTCTCCATTACCACTCGCATGGGCGCCCAGCTCTGTACTTCCAATTATATGACTGATTGTGGGAGGCATGCAAACCATCTCTTCCCTCTGATGTCCCCAGATGTAGATCCTGCCCACACCGGGAACGGTACAATAGTCGAATCCCTGCACCACGAAGTTCATCTGTTGGTGATTCTGACGAACCCAGTCGTAGAACCAGAGGATCTCACAGTTGCAGTGGAACGGATTGCTGTCCACAACGACACTACTCAGCCGATTCAAAACTTGTTCCATTTGAGGTCCAATAACCTGAAAAGCATTAGGAAGAGAAGATCTTAAGCTTGCGTTAGGTTAAATAAAATGGAATATGAAAAATAATTTGTTAGGAAAATAGTGACCAACAACCCTGGCAGATAAGGTGCGTGATGGAAACGCAGTTGGGCCCCAGATTCCTTTCCATCATGCCCTCATCTAATTTGGCAGATGAATACTCCAACCCACATTTTGATCATAGATTCTTTATATAGATACATTAATATAGATTGTATGAAAGGAACTTCAGTACACGGAATTCGTATCAGATGTTTAACAATAGCGCATCAAAAGCACAGTGTGAAATTCTTTCGTTCTCTCCTATGTTCTCTTCGTTTCCAAAATGACACGATTTCTGTGTACTGCTTGCATTACCTGAATGCTATTTCCACCTACGTCCAGTGTTCGTAGATTCACCATTGGATTGAAGGGTTCTGGAGTCAGTTCTGTTAATTTACATCCTCTGAGCCCCAGGGTATTAAGATTTGATAAATATCTACCAAAACTGTTGCTTAACTGCGCAATGGGGTTGGCCATGAGATTCAGTTCATGAAGATTTGGTACTTTTTGCCATACGCTGCCACTCACTACAGTCATTTTGTTTTCAGACAAATCAAGTTTCGTTACACCTTGGAATGGACTTAAAGTTGACTCATCCAGAAATTCAATTCCAAGTTCAGCGAGATTTAATTTTTTCACTCTTGCGAGACTAGTGTACGGACTAAAGTCTAAGCTTGTAAATGTATTTCGACTGATATCCAAAGTTTCGGTTTCAACATTTTTGAGAAATCCATGTTCAGTTATCATGCTGTTGCTTAACCCCAAAATATGAAGATACATGTTTTCAAAAGTATTGATATCAATTTCCAAAGGAACTTTATTGTCGTCGAGTATGAGTACATTAAGTCTCTCCTTGACAGGCTCCAACATTTCAGATGTTAATGTACTGAGTTCATTTTCTCCTAATCTTATTTCACTGACCATCAGACCATTAAATGTTCCAGATGTAAGTCGTTGTATGCCGTTTCCAGTGAGATATAACTGCTCCAGTTCCAGACTGTCGAATACGCCATCTTCCAGATTAACAATTTTGTTATTTTCCAAAAATAGATGTCTTAAGCTACGAAGTCCACGGAACGCATCCTTATGGATATCTTGTATCTGATTACCATTCAGTGTTAAATTCTGCAAATTTGGCAAATGTGCGAATGAGTCAGCAGCGATACTACTGACTTGACATTCCTCGATCTTGAGTATCATCAGATTTGGAAGATTGGGTATGGCATCCCTGTTGATTTCAGAAAGCGTGTTAAAGCTGAAATCCAGATAGAATGTATTGGCTGGAAACACCATGCCTTCCATGCTCGTCAGCCTCTGATAATTGCAATTGACAGATACTCCGTTGACTGTTGGCGCACAGGAACAGTATCGAGGACAGTCCTGCACTTGGGCGAAGACAGGTACTCCCACCTGCATGACACAAAGTGTCAACAGTATCCACTTCAGGGATGACATGTTTGTTCTGCCTGAACCTTCGCGTCAGATCTGATTTCTGAAATAAAGGAATTTATAGTATGTATAAAATGTATAAGATATTTAGTTTTCAGCATTATACTGTAAGATGGTATGGAAGTCATCTCGGATTCAGAAAAGACCAATATAAAATCAAAGAGGAATGCTCCAATAAAGAATTTGTAGAATAGCTCTGTTCAATCATGCATACTTTCTGAGTGCAGAGCTAATGAAAGTGACCAATTTCCATTGACTTGTATTGAGATCTGGAATTCTCAAGTTAGCTCATCAAAAATTTCCAAAAAATGTTTTGAACAATTAAGTGAAGCACATGCATTTTGTATCTGCTTGCAATTTGAATGAAAATTGATTGAAGTGAGGAAAATAAAAGATTTGTAAATCTCTAACCACCTGTGATGGTTTGGTTATGAACAATGGTGACACTGTTTTAAACAATAGGGATATCCCCTTATTAGCATAACTGTGCCATGGATTCCCCTTTGTTCCACTTCATTGCATTCAATGCCTTCCATACTGCCTTAATTAAAAGATGTGCAGAAGTATTGACCACTCAAAGCAGTAAACATGAAACGAGACAATCACAGATTGCAAAGCCGCTCCCCCAGAAATTCTAAGTCCAATGGCAAAATACACTGAATTTTTTTTTTCACAAAGTGTCTAAAATGATCTGAAATGCCCAGAAATGCATTTTCCCTATTCTGGTGGGGTAAGTCCAACTTTGTCCAAAAATGAGGGGGGGAGGGTCAGCCCAACTTTGTCTGAAAAGGGGGCGGGGTCAGTCCCACTTTTGTTTTCATCACTTCACACGAATCTCAACTCGTTGAATGAAGCCGCTTAACAATTTACAAGTGTTTCTGAGACCAACAGCTCAAACCTAAACACGCGTATTCTTAGAGATTAGCGATAAAAGTTGGTTTTAAGTTCAAAATGAACCACTTTACCAGGTTTCGTACAGCCCTATATAGTAGCCAGTCTTTGAGGATGAGTCTTTGGAAAATGTTTATAATGTGTTGACAAAAGCAAATGTCCGTAACAGCTGTAGAATTACCGGCTATGAGCTGTTGTAATCTGCCAATATTATGTTCAAGGTAATTGGCAGGCTAATGGGTATTCTTGTTTTGTTTAACACAATAGCCCCCATATCATAACATACAATTCATAAAGTGGAACAGCTAATTGGAAACGACCTTATCTCAACACATCACACACACCACACACAGTGGAATCACTGTCGATTTACAATGCTGCAAGAGCAAACCTGTCACAGATGGAGCTCAGGATCTGTATTTCACAATGAACACAATACATTTTCATGCTGTACCTTACTATCGTCCATATTGCTTTCAAAATGGAAAGCCATGAATGACAAGGAACCGGTGGAATACGTTTCACCGAAAACTTAACTTGGACATCTCTTGTGACATAAAGTTATTACAAACGTTAATTTGTCTGTTTTTGTTCGTACTTGTTGGTGTTATCAATTGATTTTCTCAGTAACCCACAACAACAAATATAGACACATATCTAAAAAGTTACAGATGTTATAATATTTCCATTTCTTACCTTTTATGTGTAAAGCATGTAAACTGAATAGGTATTTAAAAACAACATGCAAGGTGGACTCAACGAGGTCGGTGTGAAAAACGTGAAGTCGCTTCAGCATTGAGCGATTGGCACTGGAGGACACTGGTAAACCAGTTACGGAACTGCATGCATTGGATTAACTTTAATTTCCGTTTGAGTAAGAACTGTTGTTGATGTTGATTTTTCTTTCAAATATTTAGCTGGACGTTTTATTGGAAATATACGCTTAGGGTGCAAATATGCACTCATATGTATGAATAACATTTGTCATCTTTCGCACAAATGAGTTGTTGATGTTTACACTACGACCACAGCAGACTGGCTGTATCATTTTCAGCATGCTTAGACTAGACATTAAACAATTTCCTTGATATCGATCGGTTAAAAAATCATTTTGAAGATGCCCACAAATAATTTAATTTACTATGAGAAAGGAAAGCTGTGTGCTATGATGACATAAAAACATTTTGTTTTGAAGACCTCTTGCTTCCTTATGTATGCAAAAACAGTCTCGTCTGTTGACTGTATTAACAGAAAGTGCTTGTTGCACACCTATTCACCAGGTAAAGTACACAAACCCTAAACTATGTCCTTTCAATTCATTCTCTATTTTTTGCTTATCTTTATTATTTGTTTTTACAACTGATGATATGCCGGATTTTGACATGTAGGTAGCATAACACAACTGGTACATAGAGATGATAGGATACCCATACCATAATGCCTACATTTCATCGCTGAAAAACTGAGTGCAAAACATTTAAGGTTTGAAGAGAACTAAATGGCAATTTTCAGTTGAACATCATACACTTCCTCTTTCAATATTCTAAAAATTATTCTAAGTTCCATGAATGGTAAAAACTCCTTTATATGTCTTAGATTTAAAATTGATATGTATTTGTTTATTCCAGGAAAGGGCCGTTGTTTTAACAAGTGGTACTTATTCACAGCCCATAAACTTGTCTCCCAGCATACCTTCGGTCTGCTAACTACTGGTGTGACATGTTTAATTAATTATGATAATGATATGATAATGAGTCCAAATGACCCGGAAGTAATTATTTCATTGGTCTAATTCCCAAAACAAAAGCACATTGCAGTCATTAATATTCATGACCAGTCAGT
>JBCAUI010533195.1:0-11210 GCA_038406195.1 Haplosyllis anthogorgicola | reverse complement strand
TGAGGGTCTATGTATTGGACGAAATCTAGGTTTGTGTTCTGGGCCGCCATTGCAAAAAGTTGACCAGGACCCCCACCACCACTCCCACCCCGTACCCCTCCACCCAGACTGGGGTAAATGCATTTCTGGCCATTACAGACAATTCTAGGAAAAAGTTGACCAGGATCCCCCCCCCCATCCGGGGAGGCATGAGGACCAGTGCTCCATCAGGTCACCTTGTTAATGATGTTTCATGATTTCATCATCATTAAGATCTACGGTGTAGGAATTGTGCTCTATTAGAATTCTAAACACACTATGTACCTTGAAAGTATAATTAATGGATTGAACTGGGAAAATGTGTTAGCATATTGTAACATCGAGGGTGTTCAGAAAGTGACATTTAAAGGTAAGGTAAGATAATAAATTGTTTAGTTCTATTGCTTTCCATGGAGGGGTGTACGAAACTTGTGAAAATGCTAGGTGCGAAAAAAGTGAAGTATCTATCACACAAGAAACTGATGTAGTGTAGATCTATCTATTGAAATTGCAAATACATGTAGTATTAATCAAACATTTATGTTGCGACTTTCTATTCCACATGATAACACTTCATTTACATTTTTTTTAGAGACACTTAAGTTCTGCATTGTTTCATCCATCGTTCTACTGGACACACGGACATATGTTGAGTTTCGGCGTGAAACATGATTCAATTTAATTTAATATAATGTTGTATTTGTTTGAATGAGTGACATTCACCCATATTATCAAAATAAGAAACACAAATAGGCAATCTAAGGGTGGGAGTAGGGACTCACATATATACCAGTCACGGATGGGAGCCTTTCAACGAAAATACCCTGCGTTTTAAAAAACTACAGGGAAGCAACCACTTGGATCTGTCTAAGAGTTCTGTAGGCAACGAGTAAGCATGGACATAGTTTTGAACAGAATGTTTGATTATTCTTAATATCTTTGGAGCGAGAACAACTCACAGATGTTTGATGCGAAGAAACACAAAATACTCACATTGCTGTCGGTGAACGTGACTTACACCTGGGCGATTCGGTTTATTACTGTGATTTGGGATCTGTCAGAGTGAAGGGTTTACACATACAATTATCTCGGATTGACGGTAATAACTGACAGTGTAAGCTGATATTGGGTAAATTACGTGTAGCAGGTTATTTGGATTTATTTGAGCCCATCTGCTACAATTATTATACTCCATGAGCAATCGGTAAATTAAGCCCCAATCTCGCAAGCTTGATATTTGACGAAGATTGAGCAGCTATTTTGAAGCAATGCCCATGACATGGGTATATTTAGATGAGTTTAAATCTGTATCCACCAGTCCTTTTAGATATGAGTCGTCATGGAAATTGTTGATATTCGTTATATTCCTAGCTTGCATGCATACACATTTCACGTATGGGCCATTTAGTACAGGTGTCCATTGAATATGAAGTGAGCTAACGCACCCTTTTAAATTCATAAGACATGTTTAAATAAAACATAGAAAGGTATGGTTTGACTGATTTGACGATGCTATGTACAATCAATACAATTTTACAAGAAACTAACAGCGTAAACTACTGTTTACTTTGTTAATCACAGTAACAATACAATACTGTAGCTAAAGTGTCTACCATATGTCATGCAAAAACTGTAAATTGTAAGCCTGCCTTGATATCCAGTTTTGATATATTTTATATCTAACTCTTCAAGATGAGCATTAATAACACAGGCAAAAATTTGTCTATGTTCAAGATTGCTCTTTCACTCTGCTATGGAGAATAAAAATTGATGAATCCCCAACGATTGCTCGCATGACCCAATGGTAAAATCAAAAACTTTCTTTATTCCTTTAGTTTGCTTAATGTTACGATGATTGCATCTTAAGAGATACTTCAGATCGTATCATTACGGTATAACATTCCTCTGTTATTCTACATGGAATTATATGCGTAACAAATGCTGGGTGTGTGAAAAGTGAAAACTATGGCGAACGTGCGCTGCGTTTCTTACGGAGTAATGTACAATTTAAGCGAATAAAACATCAATGATTGAGATCATTTCTTTTTACCGTAATATATATCACGGTTACGTTGAGTTATGGGTTGAATTTAAAGTCTCAGTCATAGATTTCGAAATATCAGATCTTAATCACCACGGCTGAGTTCGTCCATACATCATTCCTTGTAAGGCGAAATTTGTCTATCTTAAATTACATCAGTGTAATTTCTCATCCTGCAACGAAGGACATTTCTGTCTTGATTACATAAAAGATACAGGTATTTCTTTGATACGAAAGATCACTTGGAAACAGAACATCATGCTTCTGGAGTCTAGACTACTGTAGCGACCAAATTCGGTATACTCAAGTCCAGATTAAAATCAAACCCAAAAGTTCCAAGTCTCTAATATTTATTCCCTATAGGACAGCCACATACATCTTTAAACCTCTAAAACATATCTCACCCAGAGCCCAAGGTTCACTTGCCTTATATTAGTTACCCTTCATGGTAAACAAAACTATAAAATGCATAGCTGACATTCTTGCCTGACCATAAAGCCATACACAGCAATTTCCCATACCCACTGAAAAAGAGCAAGGTCCTGGTAGGGTTCACTGCTAATTGTTTTACAACCCCTCAGTCCATGGCAGTGATCATGAGTATCTGCATCACGAATTTAGCTTTACACTTTTCGTTACACTACATTTTAACTGCTGCAGTCACGTTTACTTCAGTCACTACTTTTTAAAGTAATACGATGACTACCTGTTACGCAAGTAAGATACGACACGCCTGAGATATAGTTAGATTATCCAACTTTACATTGATGAATAACCATTATTTTATGTCCATAAATATGTAAACTAAAGCAGCCAGAAAACTGATATCAAATCAGCCCCAGGGTAGATCTGAGTTGTAAGAGACAGTTGTTTCAGATAACATAGAAAGGGTTTATAACCATCTCTTTCAAATTGCACCATCACACCACGGGGGATGTAAAGTGAAACTGTATCCAACTAATTGACAAATTGAATTTTCATAATGTATTAAAGAAAGATAACTAAATAGTATGGAATTTTAATTTCAAGTCTGTGACACAGACCGTCTTTTTCCTGGCGCTACTGCTTTGTGATTTATACTTTGTCGTGAGTTTTTTCCCTCATGTTTTCGGTTTAAATCTATTATTTGGACTTCTAAGTACATACCTGACTGATTTTTGGTTAAATGCAGGGCTTGCCATTTTACTTCAAGTATCTGTTCTTTTTATCAAATTCAATTACAGAGGCTGACAATTGAGGCCATAAAATTACAATGATGAGAGACTAATAGTTGTAAGCTCGAATCTTCACACAGTACGATGGTACAAATGTGCATTGTAAAACCATTATTCCTACTTTATATGGGTCTCACTTGTACTTTAAATATTATTCATTTTGAGTTACTGCTGTAAAGTGTCCACCACAAAAGGGAACACTGACTATCTATTTAAGATGAAAAACTAAGGTTCAACCCTTACAGGAAAACAATTTCCTAAAAGTTACGTCTGAAAAGGTTGTGAATGTCATTAGCGCCACTCTTTGGTTGTCAAACGTTAAAACTTCCAACTTTCCTAGAAAATGATTGGAAATTTTGGTGAGACCAAACCTGTACGCCTCCTTCAGTCGATATCCATTTGAAAAGCATTACTGTGACATCTATGAAGGGAAATTTCCTAATGCGTCCATAATGGACAGTTCCACTAATTTCCTCCCCGAGAGTAGAACAAAACTGAGAAATAAACAGCATTAACTAACCATACTTTCTGATATCAACACTGCCAATAATGACACTGTTAATTACATGATTTATGATGACTTTTTTTCATTTTCTTATTAATGTGACCAAAGAATTCTGACAGCTATTCTTTGCAATAACAACGGCTCAGGTACGTCCGGATACTAGTATCATCATCTGATTGCTCGCTTTTCAAAGTTGACGATTTCCTTTTTGTCAAGTTCGAAATATTTTCATCATAAAAGTACAGATCATAGATGTAATTATAGATTCATATCATATAATACATTTATAAGTAACCAAATAAGGAGACACAACTTTAAAACTAGGTCGAAATTTATCAACGGAGCCCAGGACAAAATAATTGTGTGTAGTCAACGTTTATATGGAAATATTTATACTTTCGAGCATCATTGACTCTAATATACAAAAAAGTGCATCTCGTGAAATCTTTTGAGACTATTCAAAACTTTTGTCTCCGTTGGATTCTCTTTCTTGTACGCAACATAGATAACCTCGTGTTACCCAATTAGGCAGAAACACATGAGAACCGAATTCCGCTTCTTGGAAAGTGAGCGTAATTGACCCGGTGAACCTCACTTACTGTGACATAAATTGAAAGCCAATTAACTTGAGTGCTATCTTCAATAACATCTCATGCACTGAAGAAGGATGAGTTACTTAGGCATTGTAGTTCTTCAATCTGAAATCTACATGTCTGAGAGTGAACAAGAGGTTTCCAGAACATATCAATTTCCTGATGTACTAGTCGGTGTCTTTAATGATACATGGACGCCTGTACCTTTTCGGGACATTTTGTCGGGTCGTCATAAATGTAAACGGAAATACTTCCATGTACCGGGATTCCCCGAAAATTAGACCTGGTCTTATCAGTGGGGAAAGCCCTTTTATGACAAATAAAATTGACCATATTTTTAAGACCATGGTCTTATCAATGAGTATATGGTCTAACATTTGGGGAAAGCCTTAAAATGAATCATTTGACAAACTTTAAATAGATTTATATGGAATTGGAACATTTATCAAAATATCTTATTAATGTTGAAAAACAAATGGCTGTGAGTACATTGAATTTAGGTCTTAGTCATGTGAAGTTGGTGAACTCGGTGAAATATCTCAGCACACTCCTAACATGCATTTAAATACATGACTGACCAAAAAAATGAATTCTATTAGACCATGGTCTTATCCATGGGTTGTTTCCCCACAAACAAGGCCATGGTCTTATTACCAGGGTGGCCTAACTTTCGAGGAATCCCGGTTTTGTTCACTTCAGCAATTCATGTTGCATTGTTCTATCTAACCAATTTGAAGGCTCTGTTAGAATTTATACACAAGAAAATGTAACAGGAAACTGATCTTTAAACAAGATTCTTTGTAATGTTATTTTTCATGTGCAACTAAATGCCGTAAAGTCTTTATAAATCACGAACTATTTTGAGGAAAATCAGTCCACTGACCAGTTGTGACCTCACTTACTAGACAGATGATTGGCATAAATTGAGAGGCAATTAATTAGCTTTATCTCTGCTGTCATCTAAGTCACTTAAGCAATAATGTTGAAGCTCTTCCTGTTTTTAAAGGATTGTACAATTTTCTGCCTTTTAGATACAGGTACAGATTTAACAGAAAACATTTCATTTCACCCACACTGTCGTTCCGCCCGATGATATACATTTTATATGTAACATTCTTATACCTTTCTGAGAAACAAAAGTGTCTAAAGAGCGATAAATCAGTTTCCTAAATTTAAACAGACAGTTGTTTACTTTATTTCATGATAGTACTCTGGTAATTTGTAATAATGTCTGATTGAATGTAATATCTTACTTATTGGATGTACAGAACAACTTCATACTATATGATTCCCACTTACAACAAATTCATGTTTTATTTGCAATGAAATGCGAGTCATTCTGTGGAAATTACGGATTGAATTTACGTTGTTCCACAAATGATTATCCTTCTGTTTCTTATTTTGCCTAAAACATAACCTACCTGTCGATTCTTAGGTTTCGTCTTGTGATCAGTCTCAAGGTATATGAGATATATTGTGCTGTAGGAAGACTGCCTGTTTTCCAAGTTACAGTATTTATCCTGAGATTGAATCCAAACCACGAATGTTACAATAACAGAAGCGGATACTTTTGTATATAAGAACGGTCTCACTGCATGCTCTACCAGCAGGAATTCCATGTAGTGTAAGCTTCAGTACTTGCCTTGACTATTTTTGTCTTCTGATAACCTATTGTGAATGAAAGGAGACCAGATGATGCATTCAGGATAATAGTACCAGTGTATGGAAACTCTCCGCCACTTAATGTGAAAAATGTTGGAATTTGTTGCAAATATCCAAGGTTATGGTGTACAATTTATTTATTTTTGAAAAAAACTTTAAAACTATATGTAATTCAGGTAACAAATGTAGTTAGTATGGATGTCACCAATAAACACTTTCAAATGGAAGTATCATACCTTCAATAGCATTTTCCAATTCTGAGAAATTTCATCCTGATTTTTTGTACACCAAAATTGACATGTGTTATAGATATTTTTCTCTCAGGTTATCAAAATTTTTCATCAAGTGGAATCTGTAAACTAAACATGAACCACTGGATAGAAATAAGAATGTTTGTCAAACTCTGATATTCACTAAGGAATTTACAAAAAATGTTTAGATTTGTAACAATATAATAAATGGTGTACAGCTTCATTTTTACAGTTTGTCTTAAGAAACTGAAGAATTGTACAGATATGTCAGGCTTCATCCAGTCAGGAATATTAACACATTTCATTTACAGATTCTACTTAAGGAGATTTATTGACAACCTGAGAGAAAAATGTCTATAACACATGTGAATTGTGGTGTACAAAAAAATCAGGACAAAATTGAAAAATGGTGTCGAAGGTATGATACTTCCATTTGGAAGTGTTTATTGGTGACACCCGTACTAACTACATCTGTTTCATGAATTATATAAAGTTTTAAAGTATTTTCAAAAGATATAGATTGTACACCGTTTGGAAGCCGTAAACGGTGTACATTATTAATAATAATAATAATATTCCTGTAGTACATGTATGACCTGAACACTGCAGTGTTGGTAATTTCAAATTTCTTTTAACGTGAGTATTTCATTATATTTTGGAATGATGAGAATCACTTTATGGTCAACCTGTCGATAATTTCACATTTAATGTTTAAATTTCAACATAAAAATCTAATAAACTCCTTCTTATAAAAGGCAGAGCATTGGAACCCTGTAAATTCCTAATTAATCTATCATTTAGAATATGTCTTTGTTCACCTTACTAAAAACTCCTGTACAATATGTCAATCAAGTTGTCATTAGCGAGATAAGATCTGACTCTCAAAAGTGTTGAAACATACACTTAAAGTAATTTTAACCACGAAACTAACACTTTATCCCCTTTGACTGTATTACAGAAACTCGCTTTTAGTAAGAGTGGTCACCTTTAGTGACCTTTCGGCTATGTAAACTTCGGCGTGTTAGATTCTGGCTGATAAAAACACCATAAAGACACCACCATTTCCGTATCAAGAGTGTACGATTGGTAGAATTGAATAATTGATATATCTCTTATTTTGCATTACTTTAATATAAAACCTGATGATAGTTCAATTGCATTGTTAAGAAGCCATTTGGCCTTTGAAAATAGACGGATTCTACCTTTGACAATATACTGGTGATCATAAATTTTATAACAGTGTCATTGTGACTATAAAAAAGCTTAGAGACACTGTATCTCTTTCTTAGATTTCCTGCCTTGGGCTGTGTGTACCATGAACAGCATTTACTATAATGGATAAAGTGTCATAATCAATAGGTGTGTTGATATATATTAGTGGTGTAAACTAATAAAAAGAACTTCTAACACATTTAATAAACCTTATACAGGTGTAAAATACACAGCTGATGTAATTTCGATTGAAATATATTCAAACCCCGGAGGTTAACCTGTAGCCCAGGGGCAAATAATCTCATCTGTTTAAAGGAAAAATAACAATTCAAATAAGTACTTGTTATGTACTTTGTAATTTGATAGTAAGTTACCTAAACTTACAAATTGAATGTGAAAGATAAAACCTTGAGGAGGACTAGCAGGTTTAAAGTGTGAAATTCCAGGACACATTTTTCTAATGCTCCCGTAATTTTTCTTCTTTGCTATGAAATATTTTGAACATTGTCGATTATCATAAAAAATCCGATTCTCAAACGACAACAAACCTTTACTGTATACACGTGTTCTAATGATGACAGAGCAAAGTTGTCTTACACAAATAATTTATAGGTCACCTCATAGCTGGCTTTTATAAAGACTGAAATACCAACGACCTTGCAGATATTGATTGACTTTAATAGACGTTTCACCGTTACGTTGTTACATCATTATAAAGTAGCAGTTTGGAAACAATCTTGACTAACATCTTTAATAAATATAGCCTTTTATGTTAGTAAATCTTCAGATAGAGATTCTTTTCAATTCTGTTGTTTTAATTGAAAATACCCTTCTTTTACATTAATAGCCTGAAGTAGGATTTGTATATCTCGCTTTTAAAATACTAATATAAATAACCCTTCCTTACTGTTTGACTGTAAATTAACTAACCTTAAAAGTATAAATGAAACTCTCCATACACGCACTGATTTAGGGCCAAACACTTTTATATTGGATGTGAAGAAACTTAAAACGGTGTCAAGTAACTTTTAAGCTAAACCCTGACTTTATAAAAAGTTTATATGAAAAGATGAGATCTTACTTAACATTGTGCTCTTTCCAGCGATGTAGATTAAATCTTGTCAGCACGCTATGAGAAAAATTTATATTCGAGACAGAAGTCGATTTACTAATGACGACCATCGCTTATTTTGAGGTGAACATGTGTTACGCAATGATGTTATCAACTACAGTTTAGGGCTCCCAACAAGATTCAATGAAAGCGCAATTCTTTTGGACGAAGCAACAATAAGATTGTGCTGTTTAATGTGCACTGTCAGTCTGTAGGGTCTTGATGATACAAATCTGTACATTGAGTTATCGCGGATCTATCGGATGGTAGACATCCTGGACATTTCCTCGAGATGGGGAGAAATTAGACCTCTGCGGACAACGAGTCATTTCCTTTGTTACAAGATGATATCTATTTCATAAGCTCCAAGGGAAACATCTTCGCACTTTGCATTCTTTGAAAATGCTGATTCTAAAGATCAATATTTAGTTCCCAAAATATGACTAAAATATATTTGTTAGAATGAGAGGTTGAACCGAAGTCGGTCATATCGTTTGAACCCCCCCCCCCAAAAAAAAAATCAAAGGCTCCAGCACATTGAAATCTGTATCTTGCCATTTATATCACTGAAAAAGAAATCGAGTTACAGATATGTAGGCTCTTGTGATAACATCCAAAACCTTTGCAAAGGAACACTTTTGGTTCCCCATACAGATTACTCCCAAGAATTGGGACCCACCGCATTGAACACAAGAGTTTCATATTTTGATAGGTGTATCTATACCAAATGCCTCACACGGCTGATCGTTTATACCTCTTCATAGTGAAGGTTTTGCAACTCTTTTTGTGTGTGCGAAGTTGCGCAATAACTTAAAATGCTGTTATTGTTATGCGGATTTACAATTACACCCTAATGTGGATGTTCAGTGCGTTTTTATTATGCTTACTACTTTTTCAATATTTCCAGCGTGCCTACAATGTTTACAATTTGTTAAATTTCTTGGAAATATTTGGCTTGTCACATCAGCATCTGGAATGTTTGTTTACACAGTGCATTTTTGTTCGGGACGTTAATGTTACAATTCCAATATGTATAAATGTTCGTGCCTGTTCTGACTACACCCCTAATGTATTCAGCCATGCTAATCTAAAGTTCGATTAAAAATTTAAACGATGTTTAACAATCCATCGGGATCCCACTGGAAAAAAATTGTTTGATCTATTTTCTGAGCGATAACTTTGGGTTTGCTCATGATTCTCGCATTTTTGCCGCATTTTAATCTGAATACCTGTCCTACTGCACCATTTGGAACACATCAAGTCCAGCTGGCTCTTTTAGTGTAGTAATTATATGTTAATTTGTGAGAAATACCAAAACAAAGGGATGTTTACTCACAGAGTCAGAGGTTACAATGTAAATATCAAAGGCAGTTGGGTAAAATGATGTAGCCAAAAAAAGAATCGTTGTGGGTGGCTTCCGATGCAGAGTATGGCACTTTTAACGTGTTAACGTTTAATTATAAAGCTATCGTAATATAGTCGGTTAATTTTTACAACTCCTGCGATAGTTTGACTGCCTATATTATCTGGTGTTATTTAGAAATACAATACTGTGTTCAATATGATAATTACATTACGAAAGTATCAGCAACTGAAGACTCCTGGTATGTATCATGCCTCAAGTACAAATAGTTTTTTTTTAAATTTAAGTTCTGGAGCCACAGTGTTCCAGCGTGTTAGACTGCAATCATTGTAATCGCATGATCATACACGAAACACCTGCTTGTTGTTCAATATAGCCGTGCACTGTACAGGGGTGTTAAGCAAACATCTAACTAGGCTCTTTGCAAACAACAGTAAAGGAACACTAGTTCAGACAACTTACGTTATTTAACTGTGACATAAAATATCTATGTGATGTCAATCCACATTGTCCGAAAGTTAAGTTGAATCGCTTCAAAGATCAAATTCCTGCTGTTCATTAAGTTCGTAGTTGATTTACAGTCAGGATTGCAAAGCGTCTGAAATCTGCTGTGCCGTTAGACCTTTGGGGGACCAAACCGTTTCCAAGTTTAATCTTAGAATAAAAACCCCCCAACAAACCCCCCCCCAAAATATCAACAAACCATTTCATCATTTCGTCGTTGTCAATTTCATTGAAAACTTGTATTCAAGGTTCTGTTAAACTGTAGATGGTGGAAAAACAAGTTCCCATCAGCAAGCTTCAAATGTATATTTTGAATATACATGAATGTGTGATGTATATCTGTTTTTGCGAAAATATGTTTGGCTGCCCATTGGCGGATTTAGGGAGGGGGCGCAGGAGGTGCGCCCTCCCCCCCGTACGGCGAAAATTTTCTTCATTTTCATGCAGTTTTTCCCGATTTTTGGTAGAAAATTGGGTTGGCGTCCCCCCCACGGGCCAGGCGCCCCCCGTACGGGAAATCCTGGATCTGCCAATGCTGCCCTCTGCAATCTTGTACCATTCAGTTAAATTTCCATGTTCTTGGTAACAGTTGAGCTTAACAAATCAGAAAATTTACCATTCTGATTTTCGAAGCAATACAGGCCCGGTGAACTATTGCTGGGGATAATACGGCTACGCACGTAGGCTCCGCCCACTATTTTACCCCTTTTATTAACCGCCAGCCCGCTAGAGCAGA